>APFE030096726.1:95662-198355 GCA_000404065.3 Pinus taeda
CATTGCATCCATAAAGAAGGAATTGAGGAAAGGTTTTGAAATGACTGATTTGGGCTATGTGCATTACTATCTTCGCATTGAAGTAACCCAACATCCAAAAACCATATTCTTTCTCAAAAAAAATACATTGGAGACCTGTTAAACAGATTTGGCATGACAAAATGCAATCCTCAGACAACTCCAATGGAACAAAACTTAAAGCTCACATCCATTGAAGGAAAAGAATTTGAGGATGCAAACAAAGTATAGACAACTTGTAGGAAGTCTCAACTACCTAACTACTACTAGACCAGACATTTCATTCGCTGTTGGAATCGTCTCTAGGTTTATGTAAAAGCCTTGTGAGGGACATTGGTTTGCTGCAAAAATATTTTTAAAGTACTTGAAGGGAACTCAAGACTTTGGAATCAAGTATACACAGGTGGACGACTTCAGCTTGATTGGATACTCTGATTCAGACTTCGATGGAGACAAAGAAACTGGGTTATGTACTTCAGGTTATGCTATGAGTCTTGGATCAGGAGCTGTCTTCTGGAGATCACGCAAACAATCAGTTCCAGCAGATTCCACAACAGAGGCAAAATATGTGGCAGCAGCTGAGGCAACAAAAGACATTGTGTGGCTCAGGAATATTCTTGAATATTTGCTGGTAAAACAAGTACAATCGAATCCACTCATGATTGACAATACCTCGGCAATAAAGTTGGCCAAGAACCCAAAGTTCCATGATCGAACAAAGCACATCAATACAAAATATCATCTGATTTGACATCATGTTGAGGTCAAAACAATCCATCTTCGTCATTGTTCCACTAATGAATGGATTGCAGACATCTTCCTGAAAGCGCTTGGAAGAGAAAAACTTGAGAAAGATTAAGAATGATGCTTGGACTCACCAACATCCCTTCAGATTAAGGGGGGGGGGGGGGGGGAATGTTGACACCTAATCATAGGGATTAGGTGAACAATTGTAATTAGTGTAAATAAATAATAGAAGAAATGGAGAGTCATCGGGAGATGAACTGAACAGTCACTCCCTCTTGTATATAATAATGAACAACCTGAATGAATAAATCAATTACATTTTGTGGAGTTGCTTCCTGGTCTAACAGATTGTAATCCCTTAGTTACCCCTATTGTGCCAACTTTGAAGTTTCATTGTGACATGGATTTAGATTTCATAGATCCTTCCATGTATAGATAGTTGATTGGATCTTTGATGTATGCGTGTAACACCAGACTTAAAATATGTTTTGTAGTGAACACTTTGGGCTAGCACATGGTTGAGGCAAGTAGATTCACTAGGTAGTTGCAACACATGCGTTTTGTTACTTGAAGGGCACAATACATCATGGTTTAAGGTTTGTAGGAGATGGTGGGTTGATGCTATTTGGGTTCATTTATTTTGACTGGGCGAGTGATGTAGGTGATATTGGAAGAGTACTTTAGGTTGTTGCTTTAGTTTGGGTTCTAGAGTGATTTCCATGTTCAACAAGAAATAGGGTTCAGTGGTATGGAGTTTAGCAGAGGCAAATGTTGGCGGGGAAAGTTCCCTAAGTCAAGGGTTGAAAGCCTCAACAGAGCAGTATAAGATAATCAACAAAGAGCACTCAAACAAGCATGCCAAACATACGAATTATCGAACATGGATTTGGAAACATGCCTGAAGGTACTACATTTGAAGATGTTCCCGTAGGGTCCAAACCCTCTGCATCCTCAAAGATGTGCAGACCTGCAAATCAATCACAAAAGCATATACATAATAGATAATTCAATGTGCATACATAGTAATATGTTAGATCATCATATATAAACATACAAACTATCATTCATAAGATGACAACATACATCAGGAACAAGACATGATCTTCTTTATTGATTAACAATAGTAAGTACAGGAAAGATACAACCTCATCCAGGCTAAAGGCACTGACGAAGCCTTACTCTGGATTCGTCTAGCCCAAGCCACAAATACAACCTCTCTAATAAGTGCAAGTAGGTGCTAGATAAGGATGTTGAGCATCTATGCAATGGAAACAAAGGTTTCCTAGAGACTGGGAGTGTAGGAGGCACAGGAAGAGCATATTTGATTTGGGAGAAATCGAGTATAATGTCGATATCCTTACTCTTCAAATTGGTTATTTTAGTTAGGCCACGGGCTCCTGTAGGTGGGCTCTTGGTAAAACCCGTAAACCCCACCCGAAAATTAACATTTTATTTTATTTTTCCATATTTTAAAAAGTATACACAAGTATAGTGTTATGGGACCCACGTATGTACACGATTTAGTATGGGCAAAGTAGCGTATGGAGTTTGAGATACTTCTTTTTAGTATAAAGTCAAGTCCGCATAGGAAAAGGGACTGCCCAGGGCCATAAAAGAGCATCAGTTCTACAAGAGCGCTGAATGATGCTATAACATATGCCCCCTAATTTATGAGGTCATAAGGGGAACATGATGGTCAAAATATATCAAGTATAGAGAGAGGAGTCATCCGAAAACTTGAGAGGAGATCACCAATTTCCAACCCATTGAATACCTATGGAAGGATTCAGAAAGAAAACTCATGTTTGAGGTGGGCATACCCATGCTCAGAACTAGTAAAGCATGTTCGCTGATCAAGTATAAAGCAGATCTAGAATGTATACATAAGTGTACAAAAGGAGTTGAAGAATACATAAGTGGATCATCAGATCATAGCCGCGAAAGAACACAACGGAGCTAGGTCTCAATATCACATATAGAAGATTGTCTGATCAATGATGCTAGAAGATTGTCTGATCAATGATGTTGCATAACTGACCCTCATAATAGTACCAAGTCATATAGGTGGAATAGTGGTACTGCATAAACTAGGGTGCCAACATATAAGATGTTGTTGTGAAAGACTGCAACATATAAAGTTGAGAGGTGTCACTGGCAAAAAATTGAAGGAGATGTCAAGTGAACCAAGATGCTGACACAAGTAGAGGTCTTCCCCGACTGCAGATGGCACATTTCTACACTATGGGAATAAATGAGCCGAAGTCGACCATGTGAGAAATCGTTTGATTACCGGTCATTGATGTATACTGTTAACAAATGCGAGACAACTCACCAATAATGATAATGAGTGTCAAGGTGCCTTAGTACAATCTGACAAGTGTGAATAGATGTGTTGAAGTCAAACACTTGAAAGAATCTATCAATAAGGAGAAATTGATGTATTCTCACTGTCGATAGCGAAGGAGTCTGTGCTGCTGATGACTGCAAACCCTAAGGTACTGAAAAAAAGACTCTAGAGCTTGTTCCCAAAGCAATGAGTTGGAGTTGATGGGAAAATATTTGCTGGAAGGAAGACATTAAGGCATCCCACATCAACCAACGCGAGTGTAACCCGCAGGCCAATAATTTGGAAGAACTCAGATAAAGAGAGATGAAGTAACCATTCCGAAGTACATTTCGGTGTACACAAGATGTGGTTAGTGCATGAGAAAAATCCTCTGGACCAACTAATAATGAAAGTTGGCACAGAGGTGAGGAATCCACCAATAGGGTCAAATGGAAACCAAGGCACTGCACGAATCCCAATGTGTGATAATGTAAGCTGACGTCAAACACAAGGGAAACCACTCAGTGATAGACCCATAATGCTGATCGATGTTGAGCACAAGGTCACCTATCAATGATGTAAATAGGGCCAGGGTGTAACTCTAGGTCTACTCTCAGAGCAATTTGTCGGAGTTAATAATAGCAGACCCGCCAGTAAGAAGTCAATGAGGACCTTCTTAACCATCACGAGTACAGGACCATGTCGTTGATGTGATGCTAAGGACAACTTAACAGGCCCGGTATCACCGACAGAATGAGTCAAGAGACACTGCAGAATGGCTGACAACAGGTTTACTTTGAGCAAAAGCACGATTTGATGTGACTTTATGGCAACATAAAATAACTTTGTGTAAGTTTGCAATGCAGGAGGCATTAAGAAACTCACCATATGATTGGAAGAGATAACCAACTGGTGGAGGACTGACTCAAGAACAAGGTTATGTCTTCCCTAAAGTCAAACTAAGTCCCATCTGCTGAAGAATCTAGGGCAAAGCAGTGTAGTGAGATTCTTCGTTACTTGATAACAATTTGTGGAGTCTTTTTAACTTTTTCTTGTTAGCTTATTCTCTCTTCTTCTTATTAGTGCATATGTGTATACTTCATCAAACTGCTACCAAAACATAAAACAAGAACAAAAGATGTTGGCTCTTTGCCAGGGCCAAAACCTCTCTATTCTTGAGAGGAAAACGCTTTAGTGAATTTCTCTTATTGAAGCTTCTTTTGATCAATGCCAAACCCTAGACCCTGACAATGAGATCCTCCAAGCACAAGTCAAGACTCCACTCCTTTCTGCAACATATACCTCGACACTTCTTCCGACACTTTGTTTCTCGACACTTTGTTCTCCTACTTTCGACACTTATTTCTTCTTTTAAAATGTTAGTAAACCTTGTTGCACTTGCTCTAGAGAACAAGCCTTTGATGAGAACCCTTCCAAATGATGATTCCTTCACCTTCTTAACCAAATAAGCTTCTTCTTCAAAGTGTAGGTGCAGACTGGATGTGACTGTCCAATAGCCCTAAATTCTTGCATGTGTGACCGTTTATTTGCTGTTGTAGTCTCTTTCCTTCCTTGCTTGAGTGCCCTTCCTCTTCGCTTGATGGTCTTTCTTCTACGCTAGAGTAGTAGGCCTTGCAGGCCTAGTTTTAGCCCCAACCGAAGGTAGATAAGTGATTGTGTCTTACTGCTGTCCTAGCTGCAGGGACAACTCTCAGATTTCCGCACGTGTGACTGTAGCAGCCCTTGGAACAACCTTCAAGACTTCGGTGGTGTACCCTTTCTCTTCGCTATCTTTGGAGACCTTCTTACTTCCTCTTACTTGCTTTCTCCTTAGTTGATTTTAGAGCTCTTGTTGTGCGTTGTATGAGGAGTGGACTTGACTGTCTCTTAGGCCGACTTGTCTAGCTGTTTGTAGGCCGACTTGTAGAGTGGACTTCGGATGGTTCTTTGGTGGAGTTGTGAGCTTGAATGAGCTTCTTGATGGTGCCATTGCTAGGAGGAGACTTATGACTTTGCTTGGAGGTGTTCTCTTGACCATAATACATATACATACAAGGTATAACCTGCCCTTAAGGTCTTCAACTTATTATTTTGACAATTTGACTCACCTATGGCACTTTAAATAGTGCTAGACCTATTTCAATGAGCAAGAAACTCATTGACATGTATTATAAAAATAATATTTCTTTTCTTGAACAAGTACAAATATCAAAAATACGTTTATGAAGACCGAACTTGGTTACCTTTCCTTCAACACCATCCTGATGGAGGAAAGACTCATTTTAGTTGGTTGTTATTAAGACAAGGGAAGCGGAAGTGCAACTGATGATGTTTTGACGCAAAAGAAATCAATAGAAAACCTAGGCTACATGAGAATGCAACACTTATTTTTCTTCAATGAAAGGGTTTTCTACAAGGGTTCTATGAGAAACCTAAGAAAGCAGAAACCCTTTTTCTTTTTCTTTTAAGCACTCACACATTGAAAACCTACCAAGAAAGACTAAATGATGTCTAAAATGCATCCTTCCCTAACACACACTAGAATGTAAATGCAAGATTCAAGAAAACGCTCAAAGATGAGAAAATGTGATCACAAAGACAAAAGCCAATTCAACAAACAAGGAGAAGCAAATCCCAAAAGAGAAAGCACTCCTCAAAGCAAAAAAAAACTCTTAACCTTTAAAACAAGAATTCACACATTTGCTAAAAACTCAAAAGACTACAAAGCCAAAAACAAAAGAAAAGAAACACAAAGAAAATGTTTTTCTTTTTCTTTTAAAGATTTTAAAGAACCAAAAAGTTTAGAAAAGGAAAACAAGCAACAATTTCAAGACCAAAAACATGAAAAAGACCCAAATGACACTAGTCACCAACAATCACAAAGATAAAAGACTAGAGCAAGATAAGAGACTTAATCACTTCAAATGATTTGGCCAGAAAGATACAAAAGACTCCGAAAATCAGAAAGATTCCAGAGAATTGAAATTTCTCATTCATCCAAGAATCACAAACCCTTTTCGAAAACAAGGAAGAGAAAGAAAAAAGAAACCAACTTCTAGGTTGCAAAAGAATCAAATCAAAGACCAAGTTATCAACAAGCAATAAGACTTGTTCCATAAACACAAAACAACCAAACACTTCACAAAGAAGACATGGAACCCAACTTTAAACACAAAAAGCCTCAAAGACTACAAACCTTAGGTTGACATAGGCATTTCACAAGCAAGATAAAAGACACCAACAACAACAAACATCAAGGTGATTCCAGGCTTCATAATATTCAATAAATGATAAAGAAACTTGGTCAAGACCTCAACAAAAGCCATATATATGAATAATTTGTATGTGACTCTTTAAAGACCATGCCGCGTGTATACCCGACTGTGTCTGAAAAACACGTGTATAGGCACGTTTCTTTGGAAGAAAATGTGTATATACGTGACTGTTTATAAGCAAAAATGTGTATAAATGGAAAGCTAAGGATAAAATAAAAAGAAAGCCCAAATCTAAAAGATCAGGCCGAATGACCAAATTGCTTCAGACTCAAGAAGGCTGGAAAAAACCAAGAAACAATAAACTAAACCCAGATCAAAGTAAAACAACGCGTTTAGAAAATACTTATGGTATTCCCCAGCGGAGTCGCTAATTCTGTTGGCAGGAAAAGTTCCCTAAGGCAAGGGTTGAAAGCCTCAACAAAGCAAGATAAGATAATCAACAAAGAGCACTCAAACAAGCATGCCAAACATATGAATTATCAAACATGGATTTGGAGACATACCCGAAGGTCTTGCATTTGAAGATGTTCCCGTAAGGTCCAAACCCTCTGCTTCCTCCAAGATGTGTAGACTTGCAAATCAATCACAAAAGCATATACATAATAGATAATTCAATGTGCATACATAGTAATATGTTAGATCATCATATATAAACGTATAAACCATCATTCATAAGATGACACCATATATTGGGAACAAGACATGAGCTTCTTTATTGATTAACAACAGTAAGGACATAAAAGATACAACTTCATCCAGGTCAAAGGCACCGACGAAGGCTTCTCTACGGATCCGTCTAGCATGAGCCACGAAGACAACCTCTCTAATAGGTGCAAGTAGATGCTAGATAAGGATGTTGAGCATCTACGCAGAGGAAACAAGGGTTTCCTAGAGACTGGGAGTGTAGGAGTCACAGGAAAAGCAGACTTGATCTAGGAGAAATTGAGTATAATGTTGATATCCTTCTTCTTGTATCAATTAGGCCTACCCAAGGGGTGTATATATACCACTTCAAATTGGTTATTTCAGTTAGGCCACAGGCTTCTGCAGGTGGGCTCTCGGTAAAAACAGTAAACCCTGCCCGAAAAATAGCATTTTATTTTATTTTTCCATATTTTAAAAAGTATACGCGGGTATAGTGCTATGGGACCAGCGTATGTATGCAATTTAGTATGGGCAGAGTCACGTATGGAATTTGAGATACTGTTTTTAGTATAAAGTCAAGTTTGCATAGGAAAAGGGATTGCGCAGGGCCATAAAAGAGCATCAGGTCTATAGGAGTGCTGAATGATGCTATAACAGTGGAGTAGATGGTAGCGATCATTGCTAGTTGTGAAGTCATTTGGCTTTGCATACAAGTGAGATTTTGGAACCTACTGTGGTTTATTGTGACAATCAAAGTTGTATCAAACTCTTTGAGAATACAATGTTTCATGACTGCTGCAAGTGCATTGATTTCGGATATCATTTCATCAGGGATAGAGTTCAAAAGGGAGTAGTTGCTATAGAGTATGTTAACAAAGGTTTCAAGATATTTAGAGGGAGATTGGTTTTGGCGGAGAACACATTCCTTACAAAGAGGGAGTGTTAGAATTCTTACATGTTACTTAGTGATTCTTCGAGTGATGTGTAACACAGAAGACAGCAAAGATGGCACTCCCATTGTTTCCTTACAATAATAATGAGCATGATTAATGAGGGCATAGTTAGGTAAAAATATAGGCTATTTTTTGGTAGAGAGCACATGCATGTGCCACCTTCTGTGAATTTCAGTTTATGCCTATTCATTTAGTTGTAGTGATTCTTAGTATATGTAAAAGCCTGAAACCCCTTAGCATCAAAATCATAAAATACATTCACACAAGCATAACACAGAAATATAGATAAAACCCCCAAGGTAGGATAACACCATCAGATACTCCTTATGGAAGGAATCACTTCACAAGCCATTCTTGTTAGAATACAATATTCGACATCCAATATATCTCAGCAATGATACTTGTGTTTATTCTTTCTCATGAGTATTTCTAGGGTTCTATGCCAACTAACCTTCATTATTATATTTATTTCCTTAACTATCTAATGGGCCTATTTACTACCCCCAACTACCAAGTGAGCCTTATTCCATGATTTATGGCCACGTTACATAATTTATTCCTCATGCATTCCAATGTAGGTACCCCATATTATCCCCCCAGGTACATTACATTTAATAATTCTAACTTAGATGGACTTGGTTTATTTTTAGAGTACATTACATTTACTAATTCCAGTGTAGATGGAGTTAGTTTATATTTGGAGTGTTCCTTATGTTAATCTTCAGTTCAACTTCTAATTCAATTCTAAGTTCATTTTAATTCTAGTTTTGCATGCATGACCTTTTAAGGAGGGTGTAGATCTATAGTCTAGATGCTATGGGAGTGCTCTTGCATGGTAGTTTACAGTTTAAGAAGAGGGCATAGTTCTTAAGAAAGATAATGGTGTAGATAAATAGAAGCTTTTTCTTTGTGGGAGAATAGAAAACCAAAAAACCTAGAACCAACACTAGATTTTAACAGTTTTGATTATCTTAATGTCAAGTAAATCACAAGAAGGTTGCTTGATGTATTTACGGGAATACTATTTGATCTCAATTTTTTGACTAGGGAGAGTTGAGCGATAATTATGTGTTAGCTGAAGAAGCATTATCAATTCTAGGATGTATTCTGTTAAATTTCCTTAACCTCAGCAAATAGGCAAAATATTTCCTAGTAATTCCTTGCTGTACATTAAATTAAACTGCAGATAACTGAATATATTGCACAGCTGGATTTTAACAGTAAATAAATTAAAAAATCAGTGGAAGCAAAATGAGCCAATTTTACACATGCACACACATAAATTTCTGCCCTTCAAATTTGCCATTCATTAAATAAATATCTCAGTGTAGAAGGGCTTCCTTGCTAGGAAAATCGTCCTCTGAGGAAAAATACAAACAATGACAATTACAGAAATTTTCTGGGCACCTGTACAAGCTATACGACCTTTGAAAATCCTCCTAAGCACCCTCACAGCCTGCTGTCTTCTTCCCTATGCAGCATGTATGGCCTGCCTATCACACAATGACTGCCGCATGCTGTTTATATACTGCCTGTTGCTTGTGCTACTTGGTAGCTCACTTGCACGACACACATGGCACCTGCTACACATGTACAACTGTTATTTTTCTCTTTTATATCCATCACTGAAATAGCTATAGTTCATTTGTTTGAGTCTACATTTCCCACAATTGTCCATTAGTAGCCTCCACTTGTTTAATTTTTAAAATTGTGATTCATGTTGCTAAGTTTGTTTGCTTCTAGTATTATGTTTTTCTTTGTCTGTTTTTGCGATAATATTAGCCCCCACATGTTGAATGTTTAAAAGTGTGTTACTTGTCACTAAGCCTGTTTGTTTCTAGTATTATGTTTCTTTTCTTTGTCTATTTGCTACTTTTTGGGAGATTGCCTTTTATTGAGAATAACCCTATGTGACATTGCTGCTCATAATAAAGCATTGAGATATTTATCATATTTATAAATTTGTATTATCAAAAGCAAAGAAACCATCGACAACAGTTGTAGTTGTAATTTTGGGCATTGTCATTGTTGGAAACGTAATCCTTTGGGATTATGTCAATTTAGATTATTCACTTGTGAGGAAGGCGGAAAGCCACAAGTGAACATGAAGAGTCATGAGGAGTCCAATAGAACTCTTGGAATATGAACCCAAGGGTTAGAAGGACATGCTCTTATATGTATAGTGGTACTGGTATCAGAGCTTTGGTAGCTTATACCTGTCCCCTTGTTTTCTTGCACTTTGCCTTGCAATTAACATTAAAATCCAGCTCTATCAAAGCCTGGATACTCTTCAGACCTGTCAGGTCTGCACTTCATCTGCCTGTGACTTGTCTGCAACCCATTTGTGCCCCAGTTGTGTGCACTTTCTTAGACAGTGCTTGTCGCCTCTGCTCGAAAACCATTACTTTCTCACTTTGCTTGACTCTACGTTGCCTCGACTTGCCTCCTTTGCCTGTCACATCTATCATTATAGCTTGTCAGCGAGCAGATTGAACGTTATTTTGTTGGTTTTTGAATTGCACTAGAAATGTCTGCTGGAATTTCATGGTCACATTCCTCATGCTGGCCGAGTTCCTCCTCACACGAAAACTGGATGCTAGTTGTCTCTGTTCAGAGAAATTGATAAATGCTGAAAACTCGACGCTGGGTATTTTCGCTCAGAGTAACTGATCTTTGTTTTTATCTCTTGCTCTCGGGGAAACTGATCACTATTTACTTCTCTTCTTTGTATCCTTTTTTCTTTGGCGGTGATGGGCTATTATAGAGAGGACAACCTGGGGTAGAGACTCGGGAGTTAATATGACAGGTTTCTTTCCTCTAGTAACTTTGAATGATGATAGATGACTTTTGTTACTCTACTATGGCGACTCTACTATGAAATTTAAGCGGTGTGAATGGCGATTGACCTCTTCTACAACTCTACGATGGCATGACTCTGCTATAACATGCTATGGCTGCTCGTTTATTTGTGTTATATGGTGGTGCTTCTTTGAAATCCTTTCCTCAATTTGTGTTATGAGGTGATTCCCTTCCTTTGATATGGTCAGGCTACTGACGAGCATGCAAAATAAGAGAAATTTCCATGTATAGAGAAATGATATGGGGGAGTGCTCAAAGTTGAGGGGTTGATGCTTTGATGGCCCAATGTTCAAATCATCCAAAATCAATAGCAATTATTTACAAAGTCATTTATAGGGGGAAATTGGGTTTCTTTTTTTGTTGATGATTAAGCAATGGAGGGAAGCAGTGATGAACTTGTGTAGGATTTCTTGTGCAAAGTGCTTCAACATGGTTCTTTCCCCGTTTTATGAATACTCGTGGATGCGCAAGCTCACCTTTGAAGACCCAAAGGTTATTTACAACAACTGAGAGTGATATTGCTACGAAATTTCCTTGAAATGCAGCAGCTAGAGTTTAATTTTCTAATTGATTAATTATGCAGTTTATCTTGTTAAGACAAAATAACGAATAAATCACACTGCGATCTCTTCACAATAAAAACGTCGTGGAAAATTAAATTGGGAACTAAGAAAATAGAGCACACACACAATAAAATTGACACCGCTATTTTTGGACAAATTTCCCCAGAAAAACCCAATGTGGGAAAACCGGTGCCGCAGATGAGGGTCTTATTATTATTCTTCAGTAGCAAAATTTAAGGACAATAAACTAGATGCCAAACTGGGAATCCTCTTAAGGGAAATTTTCCCTTCTCCATGAGCAATCCTGCAACAAATTGGCCATGGAAACTGGCTCTCCAAGTCCCTTGTGTAAGGCTCTGTGCAGATGCTGCCCAACCACTTAGACGCACTCCCTGGATTTGCCTCTGGATTAGACATCTTGCTTGCTGCTGCCTCTGGAAGTGATGCTTCGACCCTCTAGAAAATTATCCCAGCCTTCGGCACCTGAATCAACCTCCTCTTTAGCTGTA
The DNA here is from genome assembly GCA_000404065.3 of Pinus taeda. Classification (NCBI taxonomy): domain Eukaryota; kingdom Viridiplantae; phylum Streptophyta; class Pinopsida; order Pinales; family Pinaceae; genus Pinus; species Pinus taeda. The sequence goes on from APFE030096726.1 coordinate 107,558, forward strand.
TCGAACTGCCTCCTTGAGGCTCCGTGCTAGCCCCTCTGCAACCTCCTGTGGAATAATTCAACCTCTCTCAGCTGAATCTTCTGGCATTGGAAATCTCTAGAGGAATCTTTGTTGTTGCTCCTCTGCCTCTGCTACTGATCTCTAGCTCGAATTTTCTTCCTGGCTGAATCTATGCTCTCTAGGAAATTCGATTTGCCTAAATCACCCACTCACTTGATATGTCTTCTCCATTCCCATCGTCCCACTCTTATAATCTCTCGTTGGTGAACCAATCACCATGATTAGATCCCTATCAAAGACTAATATCATCTCAAACCCAACCTGTGTGAGTTTCTAGAGCATTCTCACTTTTCTCAATTAATTCCCTTTAATTAATCGATTTTGCTAAGTTAGACTTAGGCATTTCTAATTATCGATCAATTCATTTAAGTGAGCTATTTCTGGGTGTTTTCTCCCGAAACTCTTTTTGGGCTCTGGAGATCTTGTGTTTCTTAGCCTATGTGACCAAAGTTGAGACTAGAACACTTGTCCGATGCTACAAAAACTAACACTCCCTTTTAGCGAGGAAGGTGTTCTCTCCCATAACATCTTCCCTCATGTTGCTGATGTCTGACATCTATAACAACCTGTCACTGTCCACTAAGCTACTGTGCATACTCTGATTCATCTGCCACTCTGTAGCTGAACCACCCTGCATCTGCGCTACTGCTGACGCTGCACTGTACTCTTCTACCGTTGCCAACACTGCTCTGCATTGCAACTGATCTCATACTGCTACTACTACTATAACTACTGCAACTGAGAAATAAATTGTCACTGCTACTGAAAAAGGTTCTCTACTATACCCATTTGTTCTCTGAAATATACGAACTTAGCTCTCCCTAGAGCTTTCGTGAATATATCTGCAACTTGCTCTTGCTCTTCTGTGGGAACATGTAGTAGCTGAAGTGCTCCACGCTGCACACAATCTCTAATGAAAATGATATCGAATATCTATGTGTTTCGACCTATTGTGAAATATTGGATTTTCAAAGAGCTTGATGCAACACTGGCCATCACAATACATATTGGTCGCCTCCAACCTCTGATAGAACAAGCTCACCAACAACTTCCGAAGCTATATAGATTCACGTGGCTGTGCTAACTACCATATACTCTGCTTTTGCAGAGCTCAGTGCTACTGACTTCTGCTTCCTGCTGCACCAAGAAACAACACTTGATCCAACACCAAAGCAACACCCAGATGTGCTCTTCTTGTCCACTGAAATGCCTGCCCAATCAACATCTGTGAATCCACATAGTTTGACCCCATCACCTCGAGTATACCTCAATCTATATTCGATTGTGCCGCACAAATACCTTAAAATGTGCCTCGCTGCTCTCTAGTGAAGTCTCTTAGGTCTCACCATAAACTCACTGAGAGTGTTGACTGCAAAGCAGATATCTGGTTTGGTGTTAACTAGATACATGAGGGGATTGATAAGCTGTCTATACAAGGTGGGGTCAATGTCCTCATCCTCTGATGCATTGATCTTCCTCCGGTTGGTGATCATAGGCATAGACATGGGTCTACAAACTTGCATCTTGAATCTCTGTAGCATATCTCCCTTGACCAAGGAAGATCTCACCATCCCTTTGCCATACTTCCAAGCCTAGGAAGTAATGCATCAACTCCAAATCCTTCATGTCAAATTTCGCTGCTAGGTTCCTCTTATAGTCCTTTATGAGTGTTGATGACTTGGTCAAGAAGAGTTCATCCACATACAATACTAGGATGATTGGCTCTTCTTCTACCATAAAATAGTAAAGGTTCAGATTTGCCATTCTGACCATGTCGTGCCCTGGGAGCCTGCTTGAGTCTGTATAAAGTTTTCTTTAGTCTGCACACATGCGTGCCCCTCTTATGTGTCTTGAAGCCCTCTAGATGTTCTATATATACCTCCTTTATCACCCAGTTGAAGAAAGTTGCCTTGACGTCCATCTAGTGAATCTGCCATCCCATTTGCACTGCCAGAGATATAACCAACCGAATAGAAGTATATTTGGTAATTGGGGTGAAGGTCTCCTCATAGAATATCCCAATGTTGCGAACATTGCGATCGAGATTAAATCGACAGAGGGGAAAAAATCTGAAAAAAATGTAAAAATCGGGAAAAAATCGGTAAAAATTGGGAAAAAATCATAAAATACAAAAATATTCAATTTTTTTCAATTTTTTTAATACCTAAAGCATCTGCAACATAAAATAAATACATTGACACATAAATATGATAAAAGAACTAATATATAAGATGTGTAATATCATTTTTAGTGCTACATCACACATAACAATGAATCATGTCCTAAATAGTAAGTCCTGACTCTTGAGTCCCAACTCAGCCTCAAAATATGAACAAAAAATATAATAATGTATTTATATCATGAGTCATAATGTCATATAACAATGAAATGAACCAAATAACTAATACTACTGATTTCCTCTGCTCCCCTTGTGAGAAAATGCAATAGCTTTTCCTTTCCCTCTAGATGTAGATGGCGGTGGAGTTGACAATGGACTCTGCTGTGATCTAGAAGCTGAAGAACTAGGAGCTACAGGAGGTAGACCATGTCCTCTATTGGTGGCAGGGGTAGCCTGGGTAGGTGGTGTCACCTCCTCCTCCTGTTGCTCCTTTTCTCCTTCTATGCCTTCCACTACCTCCTGCTCTAACCAATCTTCGATAGACTCCATGAGAGGCCTCTCGGTGTCAACCCTCCATGCAACAGTGGTGTCAATCCCAACCAATGAGATGGCTTCCATATCAAGTATCCTCTCAAGTCGCCTCACCCACAATCGAAGATTGTAGTAGATGTAGACCATGTTATTAAGTCGCTAGGACTCCAACCTGTACAAAGATCATAAAATAATAATTATAAAAAATTAATTGGAAATTTGGAATATTTTAAGTTTTAAGTTTAACCTATTGCGCTTCTTGTTGTGTATTTTTTCAAATACACTCTAGTGGTGCTTGCATCCCGATGAGCTACATGTTTGGCTGAGGATTGGAATGACAAGCTTTTGCAGATGGAGTACTCTGGCACCATAGCGAGTCCACCATGCATCTACAACAAAATTACAAATAAGATAAACATAAGAAAAAAATGAAATTTGAAACAAACTAAAAAATGCCTGGTATTTTAGTCTTCCTATCAACCAAAGCCATCTCAAAGCTGTTGGGTTGTGTTATATTCTCGACTAGCTGTTGGGATGACAAACTCTGAGAAGAGGCCATGGTTGATGAAATGACATCTTTGCACAAAAAAGAGGTTTGGGATCTGGTGGAGTTGCCAGCTAGAAGGAAACCCATTCGCAGCAAATGGGTGTTCAAGAAGAAGACAAATGCAGAAGGAAAGGTGGAGAAATATAAAGCTCGGTTGGTAGCAAAAGGTTATTCCCAGGTGCCGGGAATTGATTTTGGTGATATTTTTTCTCTGTTGCTAAGGTAGCTTCTATTAGATTACTTTTATCTGTTGCTGCTGCTTTTGATTTTGAGGTAGAACAGATGGATGTGAAGACATCATTTCTTCACGGGGATTTGGAAGAGGAGATCTACATGAAGCAACCTGAAGGCTTTGCGGTGAAGGGTAAGAAAGAAGTGGTATGCAAGTTAAAGAAGCCTTTGTATGGGTTTAAACAGTCACCAAGGATGTGGTATCAAAATTTGATACATTTATACGGGACTGGCTTCACTAGAGCAAAGTAGATCACTGTGTGTATTTTAAATTAATTGGTGACCATGTTATTTATCTAGTCTTGTATGTGCATAATATGTTGCTGGTTGGAAATGACAAAGAAATTATTTAGGATTTGAAGACCCAATTTTCCTCCAAATTTGACATGAAAGATCTTGGTGCTACAAACTATATTTTGGACATGAAATTAAAAGAGATCAAGCAAAGAGGAAGCTCTGGTTAAACCAGAGGAAGTATGTCGAGACAATACTACAGAGGTTTAATATGCAGGATAGTAAACCGGTGAAGGTTCCTATTCTTGTTGGTGTAAAGTTATCTGCTGAATAGTGTCCCAAGACACAAGAAGAGGAAGAGGACATGTCTTGTGTTCCATATGCAAGTGCAGTCAGTAGCCTGATGTATGCGATGGTCTGTACTAGAGCAGATGTTGCACATGCAGTGGGAGTATTGAGCAGTTTATGTCAAAACGAGGAAAGGAGAATTAGACAATAGTGAAGCGAGTTTTCAGGTATTTGCGTGGCACTAGTGATTATGGTTTGTGCTACCAAGGAAGACTAGGATTGGACAGAGTTTTGGATATCTATGGCTTTGTTGATGCAGAGTGGGCTGGAGATCTGGATCAGAGAAGATCTACAAGTGAGTATGTGTTTAACCTATTTGGAGGTGTAGTTAGTTGGATGAGTAAGAAACAATCTGTAGTGGTATTATCAACTACAGAGGCAAAATACATGGCAGCCACTCATGCAAGCAAAGAAGCAGTTTGGTTGCAGAGATTGTGTTCAAGTATGGGGTTATTATAGGGAGCTATAAGAATAGACTGTGATAACCAAAGTGCAATTTTCTTGGCAAAGAACCCTGCGTACCATTCGAAGACAAAGCACATTGATGTTTAGTATCACTTTGTGAGAGATATGATAGAAGACAAAAAGTTGTTGTTGGTAAAGGTGGACACTTTGAAGAATACTACAGATGCGTTGACAAAATCTATGAGCTCTGAGAAGTTCTCTTGGTGTAGAGAAACAATGGGTGTTGCAGGGCTGGATAAATGATTAAGCTCTCCTGTGGAAAGAAAACAAGTGGGAGAATGTTGGGTTGTGTTATATTCTTTCCACGACTAGCTCCCCTAGTTAATTGGGGGGTTAAAGGGGGGGCAGAGCCCCCCCTTTGTTGCGTCGATTGCGCAGCGGTTTCGCAGGGGGTTTGAGGGGGCAGGTACCCCTTCTACGGGGTTCGGGGCAGCGCCTCGGGGAATTTTTTTTTGGACCCTATATTAGGTTGGGTGGACCTACCTATGGTTTTGTCCATGGTTTTCGCACATGGTTTTGGATGCGATGGTTTTTTGGTCCATGGTATTGGATGTTTCGGCATGTATGTATATGTATTGTAACATTGAAAGGAACATAATGAAAAATCAAGCTGGTAGTCCCGGTTTTGGGATCCAGGTGAAAAACTCTGTGTATATGTGTTTTATGTGTTATGCTCTCACATTGTTTATTTTCTGTTCTTAGAATTAGTATGCAGGTAATTTTTGTACGGGGTTAAAACCTACAAAAGCTAAATGTGTCACCTGCCATCCTGTATATCTCCATTTCTTTGGAGATTTCTACACGTTCTGTTGGAGATCGAACCATCTTCTGAACATAGTTTAAGAATCCATCCATGATCTCAGCATCAAATAAGAACCCACATGGGTAAGGAAATATGGGGTTCAGGTAGATCCCTGCAGCATCAATGGGATGATGGAGTGTGTTGTTCCATCGTTTATTAATCACTTCCCATAGGAGGAGTTGTTTTTGAAACCCCTCATCTCCCTTATCATCATAGTAGGCCCGAATGGATTCTTTGGCCCTGTCCATGGCCTCATACAAATAGTTCATTGCGGGCTTCTCACCATCAACTAATCGAAGAACTTTTACCAAAGGTTCAGTAACGCTGCACACCTCCTGCACTCCCGCCCATAAGTTTTCCTGGTGTGAAACTAATCTGCATATGGCTTCTCCCTCTGGTTTGCGGCTAAGTGTCAAAGCACGCCACTCATCTGAAAGAAACATTCTCTTCACATCCCACATAGAATTCAAGAGGGATTGAAGAGATATGAAACTGGTGGCAACCGTCTAATGGCGGGGCGCACCAACTCCTTGTTGTTGGTGAATTTTCTCATCAAACTAAGCACAGATGCATGATTATATATAAATTTTGTAATGCTTTTTGATGAGTCAACGATACCTTTGACAAAGGAATTTTTTTCTAATGTCCTCCAATATCAAATCAATACAATGTGCAGCATAAGGTGTCCAAGATAAAGTACGATGCCTCTCTATAAGCATCTTGCAAGCAACAACAAATTTGCAGCATTGTTCGTTATGACTTGGACAACATGTTCTGCACCCATCTCCAAAATAAACACATCCACCAAATCACATAATAATTTTGCATCTTTGATATGTGAAGATGCATCAATAGATTTCATAAACATTGTCTCCTGGGGACAAATTAACCAAGAAGTTTATAAGGGTTATTCCCTTTTGGTTGGTCCAACCATCTGACATCACAGTGCATCTTCTTTGTGCCCATAATGCCCTAAAGTCCTCCAATCTTTTGGTGCAGTCAACCTTTTAATCTTGAAGAATGTAGCCTCTAAAGTCATCATAAGAAGGGATTTTGTACCTTGGGCCAACAATTGCAATAACATCAACAACAGGCTGGAAAAATGGATTATTCCTTGCAGCGCGAAAAGGAATATCACTTCAAAGGAGAAACTTGCCCAACAACTTGTCAGTTTGTTCCTTTTCCTTTTTTTAAGCATTGAAGTGATAGATGGTTGTGAACCAACCGTGGTTCTAGGAACAAAAAATGATGAGGTAGCTATAGGGTTGGTTGTAGACATTGATGCTGAAGTAGAACCAATGCCACTTTCATATTCACTTCCTAACACTCTCCCTGCCAGTTGTTTCTTCATATCTGTTTTGGTCACTTTGTCTTGCTCTAATTCTTCCAATGATCTGATGGCTCTTCGGATGATTTCCGCATGTGTATTGTTGCAAGGCCCTACCTCATGTCCAGGGATTTGTGTAAGGTGATACTTCAATCTATAAACCCCCCCTGACATATGATGCCCACACAACTTGTAAGTAAGACAAGTTTGATCTATCAAACCCTCCATCAGGTTCACCAAATTCCCACAGAGGGTCCAATTTCCTTGACATGTTTGTAACTTGGTTGAATTCTTGAGTTTTAATGTAAGATGAAGTTTGAAGTTGAACCTATATGACACAATAAGAATTACAAGTTAAAAAAATAAAAATAAAATTACATACATGACACAACACATGTATTTTTGACAACCCTCAATTCAATCCAACAATTATAGAAAAAATGCACATTCAAACCCAATAAAAAAGGATGCAAAAAAATAGAGCACAAGAAAAAATCAAACTAATAAATTTAACAATCAAGTTTTTGCATTTTTGACCAAAATGAGCCCTCTCCACTCTATGCAACAAAAATGAAAAAAAACACCATCAAATCCATTCAAAAATAACTGATAATCAATGAGTTATAGAAACCCAAGCAAAAACAAGAAAAAAACCAAAACAAAATGACCAAATTTGGTGCCCATATTTGGAAACAACGATTTGCCGAAGAAATTTGGTCCAAACACGTAGTTCTCTTGCTTGGGATGCTAAAATCTCCCCTTTTTCTCCTCCTTTGCCCTATTAGACGCCTTCCTCTCCTCCTCAGCTCTCAAACAAGTCTGCTGTCTGCTAAAAATGAGAAATAAAACTCATCAAATCGCTTATAAAACGTGTTGTCTCGGTGCCCCACGATTTCTTTCGTTTGAATTGCGATTTTTACCAAAAAGTTACGATTTTTTTTTTGAAAAAAAACTTTATAAAAATCGGGCGATAACATCGGCTGATTCAGAAAGTCGCGATTTTCGCAACGCTGGTATATTCCTTCCTTCTATGGCCACAAACCTAGCCTTGTAGTTCTCCATGCTGCCATCTGTAGCGTACTTGATTATCCATCGAGAGCCCACAACTGACTTGCCCTCAGGTTTTGACACCCCCTCCCAAACCATTTCATGATCGAGCTATAATTTTCCACCATGGCATCTACTCACACTTGACGCTGTGCGACCTCTTGATAGTTGGAAGGTTCTACAATCTTTGCCACCAATGCTTGGTACTTGTTTGGCTGTTTGCGTTCTCTCTTGTTTGTCCTAGGACCTCCAACAAACTCCTTTGCATCTTTGAATGTCTGACAAACTTCCCTGCTGGTTTGACCACTAGTGGTGGGAGGATCGACTAGCTCCTCATCTTGCCTCTGCTGTTCCCTTTGCTACAAACTCACCGGATCCCATACTCCTGAGGATGTGCTAGTACTGGTAACAATATTAGATCCCTGTGATTGTCGTTGTGGCGGTTCTTGCTGGTGGACTAATGGAGCTTTTGTTGGCTCACTCTGATCACTTGCTGGCAACTCACGAGTTTTCTTGAAGGCTCTATCCTCCATAAAATTTACATCCCGTCTCACGATAATCTTCCTATTGCTAGGAATGTAGATCTTATGTGCCTTGGAGGTCTCACTATACTCAATGAAGTACCCCTTCTCTGTAGTTTGATCCAACTTGTGCGCTTCTCTTCTGGTATAGGGCAATAAGCAATATCTTGAAGTGATTGACTCTTGGCTTCTTCCCTAAGAAGACTTCATCTAGTGTTACCTTCCCAGATGCCATGTGAGGAACCTTGTTTTGTATATACACAACCGTGTTACATGCCTCTGCCCATAATAACTTGGGCAAGTTTTGGTCATATAACATCGCCTTAGCAAGCCCAACTATAGACCTATTCTTTCGCTCCGCTACTCCGTTCTGATGTGGACTGTATGGAGTTGTTCACTTCCTCTTGATTCCTTCCTTCGCACAAAAACCCATGAAGTCACTATTTGTGTATTCACTTTTGTTATCCAAGCAAAGCACCTTGATTTTTTTTCCTTGTCACATTCTCTACTAGAGCCTTAAACTCCTTGAAACGACTGAAGACCTCATCCTTCGTCTTCAAGAAGTAGATCCAGGTTTTCCTAGAATGGTCATCAATAAAAGTGACGAAGTACTCGTACCCTCCGAGAGATCTAGTGGACATAGGGCCACAAATATCGAAGTGTATAAGCCGTAACAAACCATCTGATTTGCTGTCACTTCTTCGGAATGCCACCTTAGCATACTTCCCAAGTACGCACCCTTTGCACACTTCATCGTGTTCTGTGACTAATTCTGGAACACCTGTTACTATCTCCCTGAGCATTATAAGTGCTCCATGATGTAAATGTCCCATCCTCCTTTGCCACAACTCATTCAGGTCTCTCCCACTGTTACTGCCATCACTAACTAGTGCCATTGGAGAGTCGAATTGCAACTTGTACAATCTGTTGCTTCGTTCCCCAATTTGTTTCATCTTCTTCTAGTTCAGGTGTTTGATGAACAACTTCTTCCCTACAAAGTGGACATCGTATCCCTTATCTTGTAACTGGGATATTGAAATTAGGTTCATACGTAGTCCATGCACATTACATTTGTAACACTGGTGTTTGCTCTTGACTCCCTCTGAATGTCAATGGTACCTCACCCAATTGGAGCACATTTAGTCTTGTTTCCCATTGTTATTTGGAAGTCCATCTCCTCCTCTTTATGGCTGGTGAAGTATTCTCTAACTTCTGTCATGTGAGCTGACGCTCCACTGTATATATATACTAGACTCCCTTTGAAGCTGAGCTAGATAGGCAAGCTATCTAAGCAAACTCGTCCTCCAATCTAGAAGACAAATCTGTACCCTCTTGAATATTAAATTTGTTTGCCGCCATATTGGAAAATTATGAGAAATTTACTGAAGGCATCCCGAGTATAATTTCGTGTGCCTTTTCTCTTCCGCTCAACACCAATTTGCTAGTGCAAAAATTGTTGCGAAATCACTGCACCCAAACTGATCTGTTTACAGGAACTGCTTCTCGGCAACATCACTGCCTGCTGGAACTACTACTGGGCGAATAAAACTTTTCCACATGTCTGGATCTGGAAATCGAATTTCTAGACCAACAATTCGAACTTCCTAGTTGGTCTCTACGTAGATCCTGAAAACTGTGTTCAGAGCTCCCTTTGAACCTGCATAAGTTTTCCTTCTCACTACTGCACCTCCGATCTGTGTTCATCACTGCTCTGATACCATGTGAAAATTCCTTGAAATGTAGCGATTGGAATTTATTCTTCTACCTATTAAATATGTAGTTCATTTTGTACATTGCAATTTCTTCACAATAAAATAATGCGGAAAATAAAACTGGGAACTAAGAAAATAGAGCACACACACAATAAAAATGACACCGTTATTTTTGGACAAATGTCCCCGTAAAAACCTAATGTAGGAAAACCGGTGTAGCAGATGAGGGTTTTATTATTATTCTTCAACCAAATCTGAGTACAATAGACTAGATGCCAAACTGACAATCTTCTTCTGAGAAATTACCGGCAAAATTATTAAGGGAATTTTTCCCTTCTCCATAAGCAATCCTGCAACAAATTGGCCATAGAAACTAGCTCTCTAAGAGCCCTGTGCAATCCCTCGCATGCACTTCTTGGATCTGCCTCTGAATCAGACATCTTGCCTGATGCGCCCTTTGGAAGTGATTCTCTGGCCCTCTAGAAAATTATCCCAACCTCCGACACCTGAATTGCACTCCATGGATTTGCCTCTGAATCAGATGTCCTGCCTGCTATTGCCTTTGGAAGTGATTCTTCAGTCCGTTGGAAAATTATCCCAGCCTTCGATACCTGAATCGACCTCTGCTTCAACTGAATCGAACTACCTCCTTGAGGCTTTGTGCTAGCCCATGCGCAACCTCTTGTTGAATAACTCGGCCTCTCTCCGATGACTCTTTTGGCTCTGGAAATCTCCATTGGAATTTGTGCTGCTGCGCTCCTCTGCCTCTGCTACTTATCTTTGGTTCGAATTCTCTTCTCGGATGAACCTCTGCTGTCTGGGAAATTCGATCTGCTTATATCACCCACTCACTCGATATGTCTTCTCCAGCCCCATCATTATGCTCGTATAATCTCTCGTTGGTGAACCAATGACCATGATTAGATCCCCATCAATGACTAAGATCATCTCAAACTCAATCCTGCAATTTCTAGAGCATTCTCACTTTTCTCAATTAATTCCATTTAATTAATTGATTTTCCTAAGTTAGACTTACACATTTTTAATTATCGATGAATTAATTTAATTGAGCTATCTTTGGGTGTTTTCTCCCGAAACTTTTACTGAGTTTTGGAGATCTTGTGTTTATTAGCCTCTTTGACTAAAGTCGAGACTAGAACACCTATTCGATGCTACAAAAAGTGACAATTGCATCGTTCATTACAAAGTTATTATCATATATCTTTAAAGTTAACATTCCATCAAGCAAAAATTGACACAAATTGAGATGAACACTGATGGTAAAAGGACTAGTCACATTCTTTTGACATTTGGAAAATAGTACTCACTTGTTGGCAAAAAGTGTCATTTTTATTGCTTTGATATTACGCCAACTTCCTCTTTACCAACAATAATGTATCTTTGGCATACTACTTCCCTTCAACTAGAGATATTCCATTTCTGAATTTTAATGCTCCTATACCTTTGAAAGTTGATTTCCATACAAAAAATACTCTTCCAAGTGAGTTGCACACTCTCCCAAGCTTTGGCATATCTTGTATGCTTGTTGTATTTAACATACTACTAATATATATCAAAGGAGTTTCTGATGTAAGAAGTTGATTGGGTAAAAGATTTGGATAACCTTCTAGAGCTGAGGACCTAACATTAGGAAGTAGATCTCGATTCTTTGTTACCCCCAAGAGAAGACAACCTAATACAAGGAGGTGGATCTTGGTAGCGTAGAAATTTGCAGCGCTTATTGAAATGTGAAGCCAAAACATACTCTTTTTCCACTGTTTTAAAAGAAGAAAAAGTTTCCACTCACACAGTTGGTGAGTCTCGCTAGGGAATTTAGAAGAATATTGTGCCCAATTTGTTTCCTATTGCCAATTTTATGCAGCAGCCAACCCTTCTCTAGGTATAGAAAGTAGAGCATATAATGCATCACCATAATTTTTTGATTCTTTTGTGAGCATCACTTTCCCATTATTGAAATTTAGAGGAAAGGAAAACTCACAATATCCTATATAAAATATGAGTTTAAACTCACAATGATTTATAGGTGTTACTTGCATTCACAAGATGATTGATCACATCTTCACCTTCAGAGTCATCATTGAAGAGGTCCGCCGTCGCCCTTTGTGGGTTTACAATTGCTTTGTTGATTTTTGGAAAGCTTTTGATATGGTTCCAAGGGAGGCACTATTCCAGAGGCTCTGCGACTTTGGCATATAAGAGATCCTCTTAACTGCTATCATAAGACTATGAGTTAATGCTGGGGTGTCTCAAGATGGCCCATGGTCTTTCAGACTTCATTCAAAGTACCATTGAGGTGAAGCAAGGATGTCCCCAATCTCCGACTCTCCATGGGATTTATATTGATGAGCTCGAGTCTTTCCTCCATGTGCACATGTATGAGGGTGATGATTGCCTATTGTGCCATGTTTTGATCTCCTTGCTCCTCTTCGCTGATGACTTGGTCTTGTTGTTATCTATTCTTGAGGGATTATAAAAACAAATTGACGTCTTAGCCAGTTTTTGTGACCTTCGGTAGCTGAAGGTCATCCTAGGTAAAAGCAAGGTTTAGATCTTCAATGCCTTGAAGAACTCTATTGTAGACCCTACACTTCTACTGCCGCGAGACAAAGATTGAGATCACCAGATTTGACATCTACTTGGGGGTACAATTCATTGGATTGAGATTTTGTATGCGCCATGCACTCTAAACTCAACTTAATAAATGTTATGGCTCCTTATGCCTCATTGAGCGATAATGCTTCCAGGCGCAGTTCAAGGACATCTCGTCCAAGCTCCACCTCCATTATTAGACCCACAATCCTCTATGATTTCAAGTTTTGGGGATGCAATTTTACTACAGCCAGATTGGGCCATGATGAAGAGATTCTAGACCCTGCTTTACATGGGTATCATTTCGTTGCAAACGCACAATTCTGTAGCCCATTATTCAAGCAGAGTTCGGGGTCCACCCATATTGCTGTGAGGTTCCTTTCCGCTTGGTCTTTATCTTCCATAGAGGTAGGGTTTACAGAGACCCTGCTATCAGGAGAGAGAGATACTCCCATCTTGCACTTTGCTCTTCAGAAGCCATCTCTTTGAATACTACCTTAGGTTGGCTTGTGGATGGTTTGTAGAGGCATCTCAACTTCTTTAGTCGATGACCATCTCCCTTGAGTGCCTTCCTCCATTTAGTTTCTCCCTTGATGGACCAACACATCTCTTACTGACTCGACCAACACATCTCTTATTGACTTGACAGAAACTGAATTAGGCCATTAGAGAGGATATTTACAGATTATACATTTAGGTCACTTGGACATCCCCCTTGAGCCTTGGCCGAAAGATATCCCTCTACTTAGAGCATTTTTTGGAGCTACAACATGGCTCATCATCTGGCCCCCTTATACTCACAAGGACTAGATGCAGTAACTGAGGATCTTGCTGGGGCAACTTCGAGTTGGGTCCCATCGTCTTTGGGTGGACACAGATCACCATATACTGCCAGTTGTGCAACCTACTGGAGCTTGAGACTGAGATGCACCTCATCTTTCTGTGCCTCGTATAATATGAGATCAAGGGACGATATCATTGCCTATATAGAGAGTCTAGAGGATCCCTCTCTACTTTCTTATAGTATCCTGACTAGAGATGCCTATCCTCTTTCATCAGGAAGATTTTTATACACAGATCTTAGATCCTAGATACCCAACCTCACTCGGGGATGATTCAGGGAATCACATCATACTTTCAGGTTGATCCAACTAGTTGGAGCAACAAGTGACTAGTTGAGTTCCATAGTATTTCAGATAATAGAGCAGTGAGACCTCAGGTCTCCTCTTAGCCACACCCCTTGGGAGGCCAATCAATATCCTCAAGACCATTATGGAGGTGTCAAACAAAATAACAGTTCACTCATACCTAGAGCATTAGAGAGTTAAATACTAGAAGGTTCCTGAACAGGCCCCTCCCCTTATTAGGTTCCTCCCTATCCTTAGTGGAGTAGTTAGAGACTCATCCACAACTTCATTCCTTTGGCCTCATATGTTAGGAGTATCCCTCGCTTCTACACCCCCTAGGATCATGCACCCTAGCTCCTTGTTGGATCCAAGGGACTCCGATAGCGAGTCGATGTCACTATTGTCCCCCTTGCCATCGAGTATCAAACTTGGGCACTCTTGACCTCTAGTCTTGAACTTATTCACTTAGCCTTCTACATGATCTGATTATATACAAGTTTATGAGGTTGTCCTATTATTGTATCCCCTTTTTGACTTCATGTTACCCTAGATTTAGCTTTGTCATTTCCTAGGAGTTGCTTTTGCCCTCCCACATTATACTCATATTGGTTATATCTTTCAGTCCAATTGACCTATTTATAGTCATTCACTGGACATTAAATCAAAATAACAAGGTGTTCACGGTATGGAGCAAGGATATAGGTCGTTGGCTGTCCATTTATGGTGAAGGCATTGGGAACCACTTGTGAGATTCATTTGATTCACAAGCGAGAGGATTTTTTCACTGTTTTGTTTGTAACATGCTACTCATTGTGTATTTGTAGCTATCCAACATTGGGATGTATTTGTTTTTTTGTATGTTTATGGGTACATTTTCAATTGAAGTTGACACCCTTCATTTGCTAAGCTTGAGCTATTAAGAAAATGGCTAGAATTGATGAAGTATTAGAGTTATTGAATACTCTAATGCTTTCTACTGTTGAGGATATGGTCAAAATCAACAAAGCCATTCTTGCCGATGTTTGAGCCTATCTACAAGATGCATAGGACAAAATTGAGTTTCTCCAACTTGAATTGTAGCTCCAACGAGATGAACTACAACAAAGGAATCGACACACTGAACTAGTCTTTGTTCAGAGCAACTTTGTTCAAATCTGAGAAAGATTCCTGTAAGCTACTAACACATGAGTAGATCAATGGCACCACTTCAGGAGCAGATTCAAATGAAGATGAAGTTTCACTTGCATTTCCTAAGCCCATCAACCAATCTTGGGAAGAAGTTATCAACAACAAGCATAGAGCTAGTCTTAGATATGCAAAGGAAGTGACCTTTCACATTCCAAACTACTTGAAAATAATCCAATCTCAAAGTGTTGGGTTTCTTTAGGACAACTCATCTTCACTTGCTCCACATCCACTTCAGATTCTTAATTGCCAAAATTATTATCAAGTTGGCCACATGAAAGATCGATGTTCTGATCTTCGCCCTTGTGAGGGATACTCATCCTTTAGATAGATGTTCTAGTCACAAGATTCCCACAAGAGTAAAGATTCACCTTGGATGGTTCGTTTCTTAGCAATGGTCTTCAACAACCAAGAAGATATATTGGTCATACTATAAGATTCATTTTTGAGTATTGACATGTCTTGTAGTGAGGAGATTTTCATCCTCTCACCTTGTATTTGACAATGAGAGAATTGATAGCCAACTACTAGTTTTGAAGTCGTACCAAGTGAGCCTGAGCCTGAGTTAGCTAGAGCCTAGAGCCAGAGTTAGCTAGAACTAGAGTCAATGTTGTAGTTAGAGATAGACTCATTTTCCATGAGCAACATTTGGTTTGTGGTCCTCCTTAAACCACCAATTAGTAGAAGATTTATTGCTTTTGTAGTACAACAATTTGTGGTCATCTTCAAACCACCATTTCAACAATTTGTCGATACCTTTAAACCATCATCAGTGTACACTTCCATTTTGCAAAAGACATCAACTTCTAGCCAACCTTAAATCACCACTAGTAGAAGACTTTGGCTTCTACTACCCTTTTGGTTTGTGGTCTTCCTTAAACCTCCAGAGAGCATCCAACCATTGGTTACTATCTGTTTCCATATTTCACCTCTCTTCTTGGATTCATACACCCCTTCAAATTAAGTGGGGGGATGTTGGAAATGCAATCCTTAGGGATTATGTCAATACATGTTATTCATTTGTGAGGAAGGTGAAAATCCAGAACTGAATGTGAAGAGTCATGAGTCCAAGAGACCTCTTGTAATATGAATCCAAGGTTAAAAAATACATGTACTTATATGTATAACATGTGAATAATATGCATTTCATGTTTATCTTATGTCTTTTTCAATTTTTGTGAGTCTAACAATCATGATAACCATATATATTATATATTAGGTAGCTTGAGATGTTGATAATGTGATGAAGAAGATAAAATAACCATGGATAATAATGTTGTGACATTGCCATGGATGCGATTTTAAATGGTGAATCTAATGGCACTGTGCACATTGTTTTAGACATGTTAGGTTACGCGGTTTTAAGTTGATTTCTTTATGGTTATTGTGAAGGTGGTTTAGTATTTTTTGTTATTCCAAATGAGCATACTAGTTTGGCCATTAAAAGTCATCCAATTTTAGGTAAGTGTTTTCTTTTGCAAAAATAATTCTTTTTAGCAAAGTTAAGAGGAGTGTAGAAAATCTTACTAAGTTGGCACAATGGATTTAGGAGACCTGCGATTATGAGCTTTTTTTGCCACTAAAGAACAACCTTGTTGTCCGCATCATTATGTTGTCATTGGTCACATAGCATTAGGATATTACTCAACTAATTGAGTGTTTGTTCTCACCAACTATGGGCGAAGTGTGATCACATCTCATTGGTGGAGATGATTTGTCAGTTGTGCACTTCATCTTTATATGCCACCTATAATATGGTATTAGAGGGAGAGATATCACTATCTATACTGTGATTTTTAGGGTCCCTTGCTACCTTGTTTTGATAGAGAGATCAGGGGTGTTTGTCTCTCTACATTCATGAGGCAACCAATTACTTTTGACAACCCTTATGGGAGTTATCTAGATCTTCCCCCACCGAGTTGATCACCTTCTCCTTCTAACCTATGTTAGCAATTTGTGCACATTTTCCAGCCATGTATGTAGATGATACTGTTAGGATATTCCGACACATAGGAAATAGTTAAGTTCAACTTGATCCAGTATAGAGTTAGGTATAGAGTTAGGTAAAGTGTGTTTCTTTACCGTTGTACATTTTGTAACTTACAATCCGACGGTCACGATATGTAGTGATCCGACGGTTCATTCTCTCCTCGGTATTACCAACACTTGATCCGTGGCTTGACCCATTGGTCCATGAATTCTATTTAAAGCGCATGGAGGGTCATTTGTAGGTTAACCGTGCATGAGAGAAGCTTATGTAAATTTTCATTCTTTTATTAATAAATTGCCTGTAGTAGCCACGTTGGCGCAGGCCGTGGAGTGTTTCCCTCTCTGAGGGTTTTAACCACATCAAAATACTGGTGTATTGATCTGTGATCTGTTTGTGAGCAGTGTCCTTTTGGTGTTCTGTCTGAGGAACTTACCCTGTAAATTCCTACACATGTTGATCTTCCAGTGTGTGCTAGTGGTCATGCGCATCAACTGTCAACTACGTGTTCAACTCTAGTTGCACTTCCTTCTTGTGTTTTCCTTGGTGAGTGTGCGAAATGGGTTGGATTGCATGCATGTCCACAATGACATGAATTCTACTTAATTCCATTGCATACGATAAAAAAAACTACTCACCATGTCTACTCTATGCCACTTACTTGGATGGATCTATAACTTGTACTTGCATAGTTTCATCCGTGAGTGCATGTTGCACCCACTACTATATCTATTCCTGCTACAACTTATTCCCTTGTCTATGCAGCTCTCGTTCTTCACTGAGATGCTATTTCAACACATGGAACTCGTTCTCTATTACCTTATTTGTCTTCTCATGATCTTCATGTCACATCGTCACCTCATAGCCCAAGTCTCCAAAATTTCTTTCATCACAAGTGGATCTGCTTGATCTTGTAACTTTGTTTTACCTCTATGTTGTCAACATCCTTCCTCTTGCATTAATTTCATGCAGGTGTGATACCTTCTACTTCTCCTGGTGGTGTTGCTTGTTGTAATGGTGTGGCCATCTTATCTTGATGTCCTTGTCCTCTAACAACTTCATGTCTTCACAGGTAGGCAAGCTCATAAACACTTGCTTGGCTGCAACCTACATTGTGCTCTCAATGGTGTCCTTTGACTCTGCTCACCTGAAGGCCATTGCAATTGTGCTATTGAGAGATATACAAACACCTATGCTACTTGTATACATAGAAACACTCATGGAAAGGAATCTCTTAGTCTAAAACTAAAACAAACTTGAGAACTGACTTGCAACATACCTATGTGACTTATTATGAAGGTTGCACAATTTCTACCATGAGGTCGGGAGACTAATTGCAAAAAATATGTAAGGCACAATTTGGGTTGTTGGTAGGCTGATTGACTACTAGAACTGCACAACGCATAGTCCAACCTGGCCTACTGAGGAGTAAAACTATGCAATGCATAATTACATTTAGTAGTGGCATGCAGCCAACCAACTACATTCCACGGTTTCTGGGGTCAATGGGACACTACCTCCAAGAATTGTGCAATGCAAGCCTGGAGGTTAGTGCTTGGCTAGGCTTGTACAATTTCTGGAGAGAAGGCATAGCCTTTTCTTTGGGGAATGTGCAGTGGTAGCCCAACAAGGCATGTTCTGGGCCAAGGCACCCTAATCCAGCTGATGCGCAACTGGAAACATGAGAATTCTTAATGCATGGTGAGATGAATTCAATCAAGAGTGGATGATGATTCATTCAAATAGCAAGTGTGGGATTGAGGAAACGAGAAGGCATGCATGTGTGTGAAGCGATTTTCCATAATGATGATCATTTGTGCAAAAATAATTTCGTGCATGCAACAACAGTGACATGTTAATGAAAATTGAAACGATGTTAGTATAGGCTAGTATGTGTCAAAATGATAGCAAGCACTCAATGAAATCAAGTACACAACATTCATATGAAGCAAAACACAAAAAGCGCCAGAAATGCAGCGCAACACATGAAAAGAGGGCTTACCCCAAAACAACTGAGTTGAATGTGCTGACAACTCCTAGATGCAATGTGGGATGCTAGATCTGCAATATCGATGTGAGGAATGAGCTCTGCAATGTTTGGGTGATGAGTTTTGATAAAATCAAGGTTGAGATGCACATGGCACAAATCTAGGGAAATTGACACTTGATGGGAGGTTTCTAAAATGATCTTTGCATGTAACCTCTAGCTCCTAAAAATAGATCCCTAAAATAGGAGATGCCTTTGCATGCTACCTTGGGAGGAGTAGGCCATGCATATAAATTAGTTTTGATCAATCCTAGAGGGAACCATTCGAATCAACTGCACATGCAACAGTCTGATCAATTGGGAGGAAAAAACATGCATTTCTATGAGGGAGATGGGCTGGCTGCCTATAGGGATTGCACAATTTCTGGGCAGAGCAGCTTACTGCTGCTGCGAATTGCACAATTTCTGGGCTTAGTAGCCCTGCCTGGAGGAATTGTGCAATTTTCTAGGTGAAGCATGACTGGTATATTTGCACAATTCTAGAGCCCAGCAAGCTGCCTGACAGAATTGCATAATTTCTAGAGGGAAGGTTGGTTGCCCTCTATAATTGTGCAATTTCTTGAGGGAGATGCTCAACTTGCAGCTGGACCAAGTTCAAAAGAACAACCTGTGAGGGGGATGCAATAAACTCTGATGGATAGGCTGTCATTTTGCAAGAAAAACACTGAAGCTTGTGTACTTGATGAAGTAAGACATCCTGTTGTGAAAGGTTGATAGGGAGGCTCCAAAACAAAGCTAATGAAAATTTTGCAAGGTGGTTGTAGCCTCTACAACACTTGGCAACACACTTGTAGTACTTTAGCTCTGTGAATGGACCTTGTTCGTGAAAATCAAGTCGAACACTTTCGAAAGTATTGTTTAGTTCTTGGTTTGTCTTGGTTTCTACACTAGCTTGATTGTAAGAGGTAGCATCTATTAAGCCCTTGGTTGATTAACAGACATTTGAAGCCAAGGAATGACAATTGTTTTGATTGGGGTTGAGGGGTATATTGATGTAGAAGTGGTATAGTTGTTAGAGTCTTAGTTTCATCTTTGGTGTTACTTCACTTCCAATAGGCCTAGAGAGTACCCCGACGAAGTCACATAGGAACACAAGCATGGCTCTAATTCCAAGGAGCTTGGTCAGTACCCCAATGGAGTTACTTGTCTCACCTCTCTGCGTAGGATGCCCTTCTCTTCTTTCGTCTTATTCATTTTTCAATTTTCATTTTTTTCATTTGTTCATAACTGTGCATAGAACTTATTCATTTCAGAGGCGGAAGAGGGATCCTAAATTATTGAGAGCAGAAGAGGTTGTTATTGTATAGAAGTAGTTTATTATACCTCTGATGTGGCTGTTAAGGTTTTCCACCCTTACCTTACTCTACTTGACTGAGTTGACAAGGTTTAAACCAAAAACAACTGACTAGAGTAGGTGACACTAGTTAGCGTGCAAGCATTATGTTTTCACCAAGGTTCACTTCGACCAATGTGTATCTTCCATCAACGTATCATGGACTAAAAGAAACAAATTCTTCATACAGAGGTGGGATGGCAAATAACCAAGTAGTGATAGTTGCATAAGGCCTATTGTAGTTTACCCCGCTTGTCTCAAGAGTCATGGATGGCTTCATGCAAAACTAACCTATGAACAAAAACATGCAAATAAACAACAAAGCAAAGTTGAAGTAGAAATAATGGTAAAATAAAAGTAGTAAGAAAATAAGAAAGAAAATAAACAAACATGTAAAGAAAGAAAGAAAACAAGCATGCAAGCAAGGAAACTGAAAGCAAACACTACTCCTACTCCTAAGCTAATGGTAATGGGCCTAATAACGTGACGTGATACTTCCAATGCAGCCACTGGTGCATTATTTGACCCATGCTAGTGAAGGCATGGTCCATGAACAACACACTCATTCGAACCAATGGTTTTGAAAGATACAACAATGAGGAAAAACACACAACAAGCTTACAAGCGTCCACATAAAAAAAATGAGTGAAAGTGAATGACATCCAGTCTGTGCACATACCATGATGTTGTGTGATAAATGATGTTAAGCATACACAAACTCTTGACTGTGATATGCAAGCATACGTGAGGAAGGTAGACCACCTATGTTGTGTAAGTGTGCTTGCTACATAAGATTCCTCAAATGCATTAGAAAATGGATCATGTAGTTTGAGTGGAGGAATTAAAATCTGAGTCTTATATTGATCTTCAATGAATACAAATGAGTGATGAGGATCCTTGCATGTTTGGACAATTTACTGATCAAAAGTGAGACCAACCTGAGGATAGCGAGGGGTTGACAGAACCATTAGCTTGGGCTGAAGTGCCTCAACAATCTGGGGGATTTTGTCTTGATTGAAAAATGGATCATCATAGACCAATGTCTTAGATAGATTAACAAAGAGTGAGTCAACATCATGATCAAATGATGGGGTGAAGAGATTGTTGTAATATGATTAGTTTTCATAATTTTAATTTTCTGATATAATAGTCTTTAGTAGTTTAGAAATAATAAATGGGTCCACAAGAGTAAATGCGCCCTGAAAATGTAAATTTAAGTTTCATTAGCTGATTGATTTAGTTAATCATGCATTTAAACATGATTAAATGATGTAATAAATTAAATTCAAACATGGTTTACAAACCTCTGAGAATGATTTTTCAAAAACTGAAAGAGCTTTTTGTTCATAGCATCCTCATGTACAAAAAAATATCTCAGTTTTGTAATAACTATTATGGATTAGTTGATGCAAGTGCATCTTTGAAGGCTTGTTTTCCAGAAATTTCATGTTTTAGTCACCCTTTTACAGAGGATATTGTGACTAAAAAAAGAAGAATATTTGGAAACTAGAAGAGATTTTCTTTCATAATATTCCAGAATACAAAAGCTTATCTCACTTTTCATACAGGTTTCGGGGGTTGGGAGATACACTCTCATCATGTTTAGCCTATTTTTCTGACTTTACAATGTCTTGTTTAAGCCACATTTTTGCAGAAACTATTGTGGATAATAAGAGATGAATATTGGGAACCTGGAGAAGGGTTGTGTTCTTGCGATACTAGACTAGAAAAACCTCTGTCAATTTTCACATAGCTAGCACGTATTGAGATATTCGAAGGGATGACTAGACCCTATTTTTCAGAAATTCAGGATGAAAAAGCTCAAAGAGAGTTAGTGACTTGGAGGCCACCTCATCAAATATGAGTTGCAATAAAATTCGAATTTCTCCTCTTTATCAATAGAAATCCTCAAGGATAGTACAAGAACTCGTGAAATAGTTTTAGTTACATTTATTTGTGTTCTATTTTTGTAATATAGTTTTCAGATATTTGTAATGGCTCTTGATATTTTTATCAAGATATTTTTTGAGGAAATTGTATAAATACTTCATCAAATGAAGTAATATGGGTTGGCTTTTTATGCCAAGGGTCTTCTCTTTGTAATAGCTTATATTATAGAATTTCTAATGAAAGCCTTATGGCTCTAGTATAATAGAATTTTGTGTTTTCCAGTATGTCTTTCTAGTGTTTCATATATTATTTTTTCACATGTTCAAAGCATTTATAGGATGGTCTGGGTAAGTGTAGATCGAGTATCAATTTATTCTTAAATCCCTTGTAAAATCATAACCTTTAGAAAGAGAGATTATCTTATTGGACTGGTTGTCGAAGATAACTCCTCTTTGACTGGCTTTTTCTTTATGCCTTCTCATAGCCATTAGAAGAGATTAGCTTATTGGACTATCTGTCTGAAATAGCTCCTCTTAGAATTGGTTTCATTTTGACCTTCTTGAATACTCTGAATATGGTTTGTTGGGCTATAGAAGTCTTCTACTCTCAGTGGATGTTCAAGTTCCAAATGATGTTGTTCATGAATGTCAACGCATGTTGGTTGTGCAACACTAACTCTTTACATAGATCGATCCTTGTTCAAAACAATTGTAGAGTCTAGAATGGAAGAACACAAGACATTGTCATCCAAAGGATTATCCCAGTTTGAAGATGAAGGTTGAGGTACAAAATACATGTGATGAGGTATGGGACTGACAAACAAGTCTGTGCAAAAATCAAAAGGAACAATGTCAGGAGGATGTGATGGTTGAACAAACGGGTGTGCATGATTTCCCGCATCACTTTATGATGGTGGAGTTGTTTGATGAGGGGATGACAGATAGTCACTTGTGATAGTGACCATTTTCATCTGTGATTGTGTGGCTCCATCACCGATGTATGTTGAGTGGGTTTTAAGGTTCAACATCTTCTTGGGATTTACAAATTGGACAAGGAAGAATTTGAATCTATCCATGAGATACTGAAAGTTCATCTTACTTTTTCGATGCTTCAAACATGAATAGATGGAAGTGCTCTGAAAACTCCACAGGTTATTTGTGCAGGGCCTTCCATTGTTTTAGAAATTTTTTATCAAGCACGTAAGGATCAAAATGGTGGAAAGCAAATTCGATTAGATCGTTGAATTGCTTGAATGAGTGCACAAAGTTATGAGGTAGTTTGCCATAGCATTGTGAGGGGTGTTCGCAAAGTGTGTGTATGAGTAGTGAAAAAACCTCTATTTCATTAAAATCTTCCATGCCCCACATGAGTGCATGGAAGTCATCTAAGTGCTTAGGTCTGGCCACTTCACCTTCACCATCATACGTGAGTTGTGACAAGTGATCCTAGAACTCCGTTTCGACGTGAAAGATATGTCAGTTGGATAGACATTTCATAGAGATAACTATAACAAAATCCATGATAGATGTGCGCAGATTCAAAACAGATGATGAGGGCTCAACTTTCCATATGGCACTTATTCTAGCACCAAAATGTTGATGGTGTTGGACCCTCTAACATGTAAGGGGATATCATCGGTAAGAAGTCCCAATTGGACCTCAGACCATTAGGTGTAGGAATCCTAGTAGTGGTTCGTTCGATAATGCCTTGACCAAGATTGCGTACAGAGGTAGTAAGATTTCATATAGAGGTAGTAAGATGTCTCTGTTGGTAGAAAGGGTGTGATAACTATAGCAAGTCAAGGAAGGTGCATGAGATGTTCAAACACATGGGGGTGGGGATGAGTGCACCCCTTGGAAACCTGTGATAATGCAGAGTTAAGAAGGTAACACATAAGAAAAGATGAATCACAACATGGAATGTAAGTTAGCTAGCAATCCAAAATGGTGGTTAAACCAAGAACACGTTTAAGAAATATTCATTCATACATACACATAAAATTCCATACATACATGTGTAATCAAACAAATACATATCTTATTTAGAGTAAGCCAAATAGCATAGAATACAATACAACATATGCATGAAATGTGTTGGCTATCTTATATTAATAAGTGTAAGTTCCAGTCATGCAATACATCCATGTTCAACCACTAGTTCTAATAGCAGAACTTTATAATCACAACCACCTAATCCTCCAAAGAGATATACTAGCTCTGTGTAGTGGAGAAGCCAAAGATCATTACAATATTGTCCAAGCTCTCTCTAATATAGTCCTATCAGAAGCTTGGCTACCCAAAAGCCTTTATAATGAGTTGTGAGGTTCTATTTATAGCAAAGGGTGGGTGACCCTTGATATTCCCCTTTGTGACAATTCATCTAACCTCATTACTCTTCATCTACGCTATGACTGTTACATCCAACTATTGACACTTGAACTTCCACTTAAGAAGATATTACATTACAATGCACATGTGTTGATGTGAGACAAAATGGCTTGATAAAGCCATGCAAGACATCACTTACACTTGCTCCATTGTTGTGAGACGAACTCTTTGACATGGTTGTGATGGTGAAGGTGATAAGCTGATGCCAAGCTTGGTCATCTGTGATGGTGTGCATGCACTCCATGGTGACATCTTGTTGAAGCGAACTCTTGCCTCTGTTGTATCCCGCTAAACTGGTGTGCCTCCTCCATTCAACTCACCCCGTAGCATGCTCATGGTCTTGTTGGGTGCGACCAAGCTGACAACACATTGATGCATAGTGTCTGTGTTGCTCTTCTAATGTGTGTTGGTGGCCATGCACATCAACTGTCAACTACATGTTCAACTCTATTTAGACTTGCTTCTTGTGTTCAACTTGGTGAGTGTTCCTAATGGGTTGGATCACATGCGTGCACACAGTGACATGCATGCTAATTAATTCCCTTGAATACAATCAACAACACTACTCACCATGTAATCTTTTTTCCAACTACTAGGATGGATCTAGAACTTGTATGGGTGCAATTTCATCTGTGAGTTCATGTCGTACCCCCTATTGTACCCGTTCGTGCTGCAACGCATTCTCTCATCTATGCAGCTCATGTTCTTCCTTAAGTTGATGTTTGAGCAAGTGAAACTCCTTCTTTATTTCCTTCTCTATCTTTGCACGATCTTCATGTCAGTCTATCACCTCATAGCCGGAGTCTCCAAAGTTTCTTTCATCACAAGTGGATCTACTGGAGCTTGCAACTTCGTTCCACCTCTGTGTTTTCAACATCCTTCCTCTTGTGCTCATTGCTTGTAGGTGTGCTTCCTTTTGTTTCTCTTAATGGTGTTTCTTGTTTTGATGTTCTTGCCATCTTATCTTGATGTCCTTGTACACGAACATCTTGAAGTATTCATAGTCTCATAGACACTTGCTTGGCTGCAACCCATGTTGTGCTCTCAGTAGTTTCCTTTGACTCTGCTCTCTTAAAAACATTAAAATTGTGATACTGAGATACAAATGAACACCTATGATGCATGTATAGATAGATACACTCATGGCAAGTAATATGTCAATTGAAAAATGAAACAAACTTGAGAACTGACTTGCAACATACCTATGTGACTAATCATGAAGGTTGTGAATCCCCATTGGGAGGTCGGGAGAATGAATACCAAAAATATGCAAGGCACAGTCTGGGTTGTTGGGAGGTTGATTGACTGCATGAACTATGCAATGCACAATCTAGCTTGGTCTGCTGAGGACTGAAACTATGAAATGCATAATTTCAGTTAGTAGTGACACGCAACCAACAAACTACATTGCATAGTTTCTAGGGCCAATGGGACACTACATCCAAGAATTATGTAATTCAAGCCTAGAGGTTAGTGCCTATCTAGGATTTCACAATTTCTATAGGGAAGGAAGAGCCTTCACTTCTGGAAATGTGCAGTGCTAGCCGGGCAAGGCACGGTCGAAGCCAAGGTAGCCTATTCTGGCTGACGAGCGACTGGAAACATGAGAAGTCTAAATGCAAGGTGAGATAAGTGCAAATTAGAGTGAATGATCAGTCATGCAAATATGATGTGCATGATTAAGGAAACAGGAAGGTGTGCATGTGTGTGAAGCAAGTCGCCACAATGGCGACCCTCTATGCAAAAATAGTTTCCTGCATGTGACAGTAGAGAAATGTTAATGAAAACTGAAATGGTGCTAGTACAAGTTATTTTGTATCAAAATGATAGCATGTTCTCACTAAAATCAAGTAGACAACATTCATGCAAAGCGAAAACTAAAAGCGTCAAAAACGCAACACAAAACATGAAAAGCAGGCTTACCCCAAAACAATTGAGTTGGTTGTGCCAATGACTCCTAGATGTAATGTAGGATGTTAGAGCTGCAAGATCAATGTGAGTAATGAGATTTATAGTGTCCTACTGATGAGTTTTGATAAAATCGAGGTTGCGATGCACATGTCCGAAATGTAGGGAAAGCGACACTTGGTGGGACATTTCTGAAATGATCTTTGCATGTAACCTCTATCTACTAAAAATAGATGCTTGAAACAAGGGATTCCTTTACATGCTCCCTTGGGAGGAGTAAGACATGCATGAAAATCAATTTTACTCAGTCCTAGAAGGAACCAAATGGCTCAACTGCACATGCAACAGTCTACTCAGCCGGGAGGAAAAAATGTGCATTTCTGGAAGGGAGCTGGGTTGGCTACCCAGAGGGATTCTACAATTTTTGGGTAGAGAAGCTGACTGCTACCCAGAATTGTGCAATTTATGAGCTAAGAAACCCTACTGGAAGGAGTTGCATAATTTTTTGGGTGAGGCTTGGCTGGCAGATTTGTGCAGTACTTGAGCCTAGTGGGCTGCTAGACAGAATTGAACAATTTCTAGATGGAAGGTTGCTTGCCCTCTAGAATTGTGCAATTTTTTGAGGGAGATACTCAGCCTAGTGCTAGACCAAGTTTGCAAGAATACCCTGTGAGGGGAATGCAACAAGATCTGATGGAGATGTTGTCATTCTGTAATAAAGATAGTGAAGCTTGGGCACTTGATGAAGCAAGACATGCTACTATGAAAGGTTGGTAGGGATGCTGCAAAATGAAGCTAAGGAAAAATTTGGATGGTGGTTGTAGCCAGTACAACAAGACCATATGTTATAATATAGATAAATTGTAATGAACATATTGATATTATACTATTACAAAGAATTATTAATGTTATACATCCGATATCGTACTGATGAGAACAATTTGAAGAACTAATATTCGACTTGGGATAGTGGATATTTATTATTTGAAGAAATCATAAAATTTTATGAATGAAAATTCGCAAACAAAAAATGACTATGTAGACTCATATTGATAGCATAGAAACTAAGCTTGAAAATAAAGAGAGTGAATTGTTTGAAAGAGATGTACCTACACATGAAAAAATAGGTAGTGAAACATGTTATGAAGAATATGATATCGAATTAGATTTTCAATATTTGCAAAATGCTAGAAATGCAAAATCAATTGTTTAGAGACCTTACCAACTTTAAAACAACCACAAGTACTAGATAAATAATAATTCTATGAAATTGTGAGATGCATAACCTATAAAAAGAAAAAATAGTGATTAAGAAAAAAAATCCAAATGAGCCATTGTATGTACTTGTAACAAGTGGTGGGGGATTTGGAAAAACATTTAATGCTATAGAAATATTCCAATATCTATTTCACTTGCATGATAACATATGATCCAACTTAGTTAAAACAAATAATAATTACAAATATATGAAAGGAGTAATTAAATGAAAGTGGTATAACGTTGCATTCTACATTCTATTTTCCATTTAACAAATCAGATTATCTTTCTCTTAAAGCTACAAAATTAGACACGTTGAAAAAACATTGTGAACAACTTTTTGTTATGCTAATTTATGGGCATATTTGATAGTTACAACATTATTATACCGAGTTTACAAACATTTATGAGAAATAAAGCATACTCTATTGGCTTATTTTGGAAATATTTGATATAATATTTACAAGTGACTTGTTTGAAGCACAACTGATCCAATATTCTCTTATTTTTTAGCAACCAATTTTAGCAAGAGAAAAACCAATATACTATTTGTAAAAGAAAAATGTAAAATGATATGAATTGCATACCATAATTCATAAAAATATCATTGAAATTATTAACAAAATGCGAGTGAATCAACAATCTGATGAAGACATAAAATATATTGAAAAATAAGTGCTCTAGACATGCTCCACTACATCAATTGTTTTCTTACCTATTTTATAGAAACAAGGATGTACAAAATAATAACAAAAATATATTGTCTGATGTGAACGAATAAATAATAGTTATTAATGTGATTAACAAATCTCACAATAAAGAAATGGGCTATGTAGCATATGTGAAAAAATGATATTACCATCAAGAATCATTACCAAATACAATTTTATTGTGAGATATATGTATGGAATTATAGTACAAAATATGGCCACGTCAATGGTGCAAATGGAATATGCAACAAATATAAAAAAAATAGAAATAATGTTGATATGTTATGGATATATTTTGTAAATCAAGAAATTGATAAACTTGAAAGAAACAAGTACCATGAATTGTATGAAGAAAAAATTTCATCTAATTGGCCTCCAATATTAGGTTCTTCAAAACCATTGACATATCATAGTAAGAGATTCACAACTGTAGTTTGGAAACAAATCTTGATACAACTATCTTGTGCTAGAACAACTCATCAATCAAAAGGTGTAACATTAAATGGACTTGCATTTGATCCAAGTGGCATATCAACACTTGGATTAGTTTACATAACATTGTCACATTTTACAACCATGGAACCATTGTATCTTTTTCAGAAGCTAACACAAAAGAACCTTTGTGTGAATAAGAAAATATTAGAACAAACTAAATGCTTAAGAACTGAAGCATCATGGAAATCATGATAGATAGAGAAGATGATAACAAATGAAAATACTTTAATCATTTAAATTTTGAATACACAATGTCTACATGCTCACATGAATGATATTGTGTGTAATGAAGATCTAATGAATTCTATGATTCTTTGTATCTAGGAAAAGCATCTAAAATATCCAATATTAAATACTAAATTTAACAAATTCAATTTCAACATATAGAAATATCTTCATGGAGTACCTACTTGCATACAAGAAAACATAAAAATCGTAGCAATGAAAAATGTTTGCAATAACAAAATAAAGCTTTTTTTGTCGTAAGTATATTTCCAATGTTGAATATGAATAATAAATGTATATGTTGCGCCACTTGTATATGTTTCAACAATCACTAAAGCGATAGAAATAAAAAGGGAATAATTCACGCTTGGTGATTACATTTTTATAATTATTGGAGATTTCAATATTCACATCAATTCAAATAGAAAAAAAAGTAAACAATTATTAGATTATACTCAATGTGAAAAATTACAAGAAGTAATGAGATATTTTATTTGGGGGAATAAGGCGGATATTTTATTTCGAGGAATAAGGCGATTGATCATATTTGGAAAATTTCCCTCTTCAACAATGTCATGTTCACATTTCAAATTCGCACTTGATTGATCATGATGCATTTCATGCTTCATTACACTTTGTGTGATTATAACCTTGCATAGGCTACACATTTTTTGTTTTGAAGCACTAATTTGCACAGGTAATTATAAATGCAATACACCATATTTTTGTAAATTTTAACTATTTTGATATAAGATGTAATGGTATATTTGTTCATTTGTTCTCATGCGGATTTCAAAATCGATAAGTATTTAATTCAATTGTCATAATGTAATAACAATGATAGATTGTAGAAATTTTATATGCTCTCGAGGTATGATTATTCCAACTCTTTATTTGTTTTTTCTCCTTGTTTACTTCTTTTCAATATTTGATAGTTCAAATTTGTTAATTGTATTAACATAACTTAAGCTAATTATTGATTGCACAAATATAGAAGATGAAAATGATACACAAATATTTTTTAGAAACTGTGAATGTGCATAACTATTGTTGTCTTTTTGCATGTTCCTTTCTTCGTACTTACTCACCACTTTGCATGTGTTCTCCACATATTTCCATCGTGCATGAAGCATTTTCAATATGTTCATGAACTTTTATAACAATGCAATTAATTTTTGAACTAAGAATTATTTAGGTTAACAAATAAGAGAGAGAAGTAATTTAAAATGATTAAGAAAAATGCATGTGTCTCAGAGACTTTTCAAATATGTGTATCAAGTTATTGATAAATCATTGTCAACAATGACAAAGTAGTGGGCAGTAGCCATGGAACATTATCACTCCGTAATAGGGATAACATAGCAAATATTTTGTAGCAAGGATTATTATCAACAAGGTGTAAGATAATTTTCAATATTACAGTGAAGTTATAGCATGACAAATCGATGAGTTATTTTTCGAATTTTGAGATATATATACACTGTTTTCCAAAAATATTAGCTTTCGTATCTTTAATTGCTATTTATTGAGACAAAAGATTTCACACTTGCAATATTCAGAGCCGATTTTGTGCTGCCAATAGTAAGAGTTGGTCATTATACATAAAACCAAAAGATTGTGTAGTTCAGTAGTATTGACAGTATTAATGATTGAGAAAGTGTTTTTAGCTACAAAATGAACATGGTTAGCAGAGAAAGTAGGGTAGATATTTTCACTGATACCATTAACTTACTTTCTTGTATCAATGAGAATTTTCACTTGGTGATTCCATATGAGCATTATGGGAATCTGCCCACGTAGCAGAAGAGGAACAACAAGATTTGGCTAGTGGTTTCGAAATGCTACATGTGTGCCATAAGTTTTTTATTTAAGGGAAACTGTTAATTTTTTCAGCAAAAAATTAGATTCATGAACAAGAAACTTTGTGCTACCAATGGAAAGGATTCCTTTGAATGTCAAGACATTGATATGGATATTCAATTTATCAAAACCTAATATGCACTTGAGATTATTTGAAGAAAATAGTTTCCTGAGATCAGAAGTATCTGAGGCTATTATTGTTGGAGATTTTCTTGTGCCAAGTTACCAAGTTCCTTGTCATATTTATGTCCTATATATATCTTTGATTTAAAAATTGTTTAGGTAATTTTGTTAGCTTTGTGCCGGTCTCATGGGCTAAGAAACTATGACAAATTGTCCAAAATGAATTATTTATATGCTTTATCATACATAAATAAAGGATTGTATATCTTTCTGGGCTAATATCATTTCTGATGAATTAGCATCTCAGTTAGACAATCTATCCAAGGCCAATAGGGTATTCATGATGGTATGTCTTGTAGTATCTTTGGTTTCTGATGACGACTTTAATGGTTTACCATATAATCCTAAATTCAATGTGAATCAAGAATGAGTGTAGTTCTG
Organism: Pinus taeda; assembly: GCA_000404065.3. Lineage (NCBI taxonomy): Eukaryota > Viridiplantae > Streptophyta > Pinopsida > Pinales > Pinaceae > Pinus > Pinus taeda. The sequence goes on from APFE030096726.1 coordinate 139,087, forward strand.
GTATACTATATTGTGGAAGAATAATGGTTGTTTAAATTTTTTTTTAATTCAATATGTCTTGGTAAAACAAGTCAAATACATGATAACTAACCAAGAGCCTTATCGAATATCTGAATAGGAAAAGTTTTTCCTATGAGACTAAGGTATTCATGAAGAAGGAAAACATAACATGCTAATTAGAATTTATGGGTTTCTAGGTAAGTCATTTCCATTGCCAAAATTTTCTATAGATAAGTATTTTGTTGCTGAAGATTGTAGGCAATACTATGACTAGCTAATTATTTTTTAAAGCAAAAATACAAAATGCTTATTTTATTTTCCATTTACTATTGGAGAAATCATAGTGAGGAATGTGGTGCATGTTACATAGCTCACAAATACTTTCCATCCTTTTAACTTAAACAAATATAAAGCCATTAGAGCCTTTAATAAGGAGGTTCTACTTGGTGAGCACATGGAAACAATTGGGTACATAAACTTGTTTCAATAAATTAGAGATTAGGGTGATGAAAGTTGAAACGCATCAACAAAAAATCAAGGGCTAGTCATAGATGTCGAAGAAATCATTGAATAATCAAGTATTAGTACTTATGCAAAGTAATCTATATGTTACAAAAATGATACTGACACAAGTTGATCCTTGATTGAGAAAAAGACCAATGATACTACAAATACAATTTTGATTCACAATAAGTTATTAGCTAGTGTAAAGGAAAAAGATCCTCATCGAAGATTTATTTACGAAAGACTCTATAATGGTGAATTAGCCAATTCCAAAAGTTGTATGAAAATAGGACGTGTTCAAAAAGCTATAAGCATAGAAGTTGACAACATTGTGCTATCCAATTGGGTTAGCACGTCTTTTGTAGAAAATCTAGAAACAATGGTGCAAATTTCCAAAGAATATATATTTTTTTATGATGACTCTGTCACATTTCAAAATGCAAAGTATGACAAGGAAAGTAAAAAAATTAATACTCAGAAAAGCTTTACAATAAAAAGGTTTCAAGTGAAACAAAAACCCATGTTGATTTGTCCAGAGTTACAAGTACATTGGTCGTGAAACTGCATCAAGCTACTGGTGACGTGCTTGCATAGTTTATAAGTTAACATGAACCTAAAAACTTGAGACTAAAAACAAGAATAAAGAACCTAGAAGATGCTCTAAAATAAGTGTTGGGAACAAGATTCCCCAAGCGCAATGTTGGGGCTAAAAGCCCATGTTTGAGTCAAATTTTGTCATAAAATTGTAAATACTCCACATTTTGTGGTCATAGAGTGCGAAGGTGTCATGTGTCATAAAGGGTAGTCAGCCCTCAATTTTGTAAACTAAAGTCAGCTGTACGAAAAGAGCTATGCTCTAAGTAGTTCAGGAAGGAAGACAATCACGAATGATGTAACAGAGTTGTAGCTCTGAAATAAGAAGTCTAACTCTTCGGTCATAGTATAGGTAGAGGTTGTGCAACTGAGTGCATAGAGGCCTATGGTAAAAGTTCTCAGCTGAGTGTGCGGACCCCTGAAGTTGTGTGCTTAGGGTGGGCAGAGTTTGTAAACACATGGAAGATATTAATAAAGAGAGATATTCTGCAATTTTTGTTGATGCATCTTGATATGTTAGGTATGAATTTCTTTTATTATGCTTATGTATGCGCGAATGAATGTAATTACATTGAATAACTGAACGCATTTAAAAATATTTTTTTACGAGATGTTAATTATAATTGTTTGACAAAGATAAGCAAGTCACTTAGATTAATTAGGGAGTCTGCATGATACACTACCATAGCAACGTGAAAGTACTTGGGAAGTAGGTTAGGGTTGTGCGAAGGTTGATCATACTCTTTCAAAAAGGTATTGAAGGATGGAATAGAGGACTTGTTTTCTAAGCCATAGAGAAAAGCAACCTGCGTGAAGGCAGGACTAGAGGGAATTGAATGACATCACACCATCTTAGGGTGCAGAAACTTGGTTCCAGCATCCCCCCGTACTGCTTGAGGTAAGACTTTGGTCTGCGCTCCATCGGATGGTGCCAAAAGGACCAGCAGTGTAGGGATTTTTTTGCCTAGTTAACATTGAACCTGGCTCAAGTCCCCTCAAGCAAACAAATGGTTCGATTGCTGGGACTGGAATATGCATAAGAGATGTTTGATTTCGTTTCACTAGAATCCAACTAAGAAGGAGATTCGAGACTGGTTGGATAGGAAGATCCAGGAATTTGTGGCACAAGAGAATAGAAACCTGTCACTGACAAGGTAACAATGGTTGGATAGATACTTGTCTACAGAGATCCACGAGATCTTTTTTTACTCCTTCTCAATTGAGCTGTACGAGTGGATCGTGAAGCCAGTAGATAGCCAAGGAAGGTGGAAACTTGAGGGTCCTATTGTGTGGACGTTGGATCTGGTAAATTTCGAAGCATCTGAGGACAGGATCACCTACACTGTTGATCATTGGATTGATCGCGTCATCAGAGGATTTGTGACTGAATTCATGGTCAACGCCTTGGTTAGCTACAGTGAGGCAGAGCATCACTTTTTCAAAGGACTGCGAGGTATGTAGTTGAAATCTTTGAATACCTGGATTAAAATGTTATTGTGCAAAAAATGGGTTATGCAGCTAGCTTGATGTTTGGAACTATGTGAAGAAGGAAAGCTTATAGGAATGAAGGGGAAAAGGGTACAGAGTATAGTCAATTGATTTCAGATCCAGGACGTGACAAGGAAGGGATAGGGAAGGTTTCTCCGTAAAGTGTTTTTCAGTTAACAAGACAAGGATTCTCACGAATATGACCTCCGCCCACACAACCTCCAACTTCACCACCCTCACCTCTAACTTCACCTGTACCACCTCCACCTCCCCCGCAATTCAGTATGGGAAACTCAATGAAGTTGCCTTTGTTCAAAGGATTGGGAAATGAAGACCTGGACCTATTCTCATTCGTTGTGAAGTTTTTATGGAAAAATGAAGGTGTTATAGATGATCATATAAAGAAGGCAACATTAGTTAGTACTCTGCAAGGTCATGCACTAACCTGGTGTATCAAGTACTCTAATGAGAACCCGAATGTTGGATTGGCAGACATCCAAACAACACTATATAGATAATTAAGTAGGCCTAAATATTAGGTGTAATCTATTGTGAGATTCAAGCAGATTGTGATGCAACCATGCGAGATGCCTTGGGAAATAGATCTAAGGTTGAAGTGTACAATCCACGAAGCCAACGTGAATTTGATAGAAAACAGCATCATGAGTGGTTTGTGGCTTTGCCACTGCCACACTTAAGGGTTGCATTATCACAACAAAAGATAACAACTCAGGTGGATACCTTGGAGATTGCATTGAGATTGCATGAAATGCCAATGAAAGATCCAAACCTGGGGATTCAGTAGATCCATGCACAACTGAAGAACCTATGCCTTCAGATGCAAAGTCTGAAGTAGGATAGGATGGTTTGACTAGAGGTGGGTGAGGAAGTATGGTGACAATCAGTAGAAGATAATCCCCATTGGATGGCTACAGGGCGTGACTATGGATATTGAAGGTGCAAGCATGCTCGCAGATTTCGAAGTAATAGAGATAGTGTGTGACAACAACCCCTATCCTATGCTCCTGGGAATTGACTAGGTTACAGATATGAATGGGTAATAAAACTAAAGAAGTGAATGATGATATTTGAGAATGTAATAGTACCCCTAGATCCTGCTGAATGATCACGCTATACGGAACCAGTCCGCGATTATGAGAGTGATGACGATTTGGATTGTATCTATAAGATAACATCATGAGACCAAGATTGGGTGAATCCCACCATGAATGGACGAATTAAATGGGATCGTGAGCGTCCCTACACTTCAAAATTTGATGAAGAGTTAGAACACTAGAAGAATCGGCTACATGAAGTAACTACGCTGAACTGTAACATGATGACCCAATCACTAGGTTGTATGTCCTCAGAGGTAAGAAATCTTCCTACTTATGATGGCCTAAATTAGGTAGATATCTTCTTGGATGCATTTTAAAGGGAGGTACCAAAAAAGTAGCACTTCCAGGCGTTGGACTAGGCACTATGCACTACGCCCGCAAGATGGTGGGGTACACATAAGGGAAGCTTTGATGATTGGAATGAATGTAGGAGGATGATGAGAACACAATTTGGTAAGCATAAGATGCGATTGATAGAAAAGTATGATGGGTAGGATGATCCATGCATGCATTTGGCCAAATGGGCCCAAGCTTATGTAGAAAAGCGCCAACCTGAATGGGTGTACTTGTTCTATCACACCCTCGATGTTGTCCCGATGAATTGGTATGTAGAAGCAGAGCTCCACCAAAATACAGGTGAATGAGATATTTTACGCAAGGGATTTGTAATGACATTCAGTTTCAAAGATGAGTTTGACTGCACTAATGAGGCACTACAGGAAGTGAAAGTAGCCATATTTCGGATACCACAAGATCCCTTGGAACTTATTTAGCCTAAGTGGGCTAGTCAGCTAAGTCATGTGCTGGAATGCTCTAACATGACCGCTAAAGAAGAAGATGAGGATTCGCGGAAGATTAACATTCTAGAAACTGAAGCTCATCATGTGGTTAAAGGATTGCAGATTGAGAACCCTGATATAAGTGCACCATTGAAAATGAAAGAAGTAAACATTAGTATAGAGGCAGAACCCAAGTTCACAAAGATTGGAGACTACTGCAATGGCGCGATGGTGGATAAGGTTGTTGAATTGTTCCATAAATACTAGGATTTATTTCCTACCAGGTTTACAGATTTGAAGGGGATAATTGAGGAGCTAGCAATGATGAAGATTACATTGAAGCCCGATGTGAGACCAATTAAGAAAAAACCTTACCATCTGAATCTAAAATATAAGGAAAAGCCCTGCTTAGAGCTAGACAAGATGCTCATGGCAAGCATTATTGAGCCTGTGGAAGAATCTGACTTGGTAAGCCCGATGGTGGTACAGGAAAAGAAGCAAAAGGATGAAATAAGGATATGTGTGGATCTCAAAAAGCTGAATGATGCTTGTTTACATGATCCTTTCCCAATTCCTTTCACTAATGAAATGTTGTACAATGTAAGTGGACACGAAGCATATTCCTTCACTGATGGGTTCTTGGGACACCACCAGATCAAAATCGTGCTAGAGGATAGGAGGAAGACAACCTTTTTGACTAAATGGGGTTGTTTTCAGTACACTGTAATGTTGTTTGGATTGGAGAATGCACCTGCGATCTTCTTGCATGTAGTTTTTGTTGCATTCAAGGAATTTATTCATAAGTTCCTGGATGTATATTTTGACGATTGGATTATGTTTGAGCTAGTTAAACGCCATGTAGTAAGGTTGTGCCTAATGTTGGATACCTGTCGAATATACCATATCATGCTCAACTTCAAGAAGTGTGTCTTTTGTGTTCCTTTTGGGAACCTGTTGGGTCATGTGGTTTGTAGACATGGACTGATGGTGGACCCTGCAAATATCGCAATGATATTGAACTTGGAAGTTCCAAGGAGTGTGAAGCAATTATACGCTACGCTAGGACATAGGGGATATTATAGAAATTTTATCAAAGGTTATGCCCAGATCACCGCAACTATGGAAAATTTGTTAGAGAACGATGTCACCTTCCACTGGAACAAGGATTGTAAGAAGAGCTTGGATATATTGAAAGAAAATATGCTCATTGTGTCAATTCTAGTCTTTCTAGATTGGAAGAAGGAGTTACATGTACATGTCGATGCATCATGTATAGCACTGGGAGTAGTACTGACACAGGCTAGCAGACAAGGCTTGGAGAATCCTATCACATCCGAAAGATGAAGATTATCTAAAGTAGAGAAGAACTATTTCACCACTAAGTGCGAAGGGCTAGCTATGGTGTATGTGCTCCAAAATTTTAGGCACTACTTGCTGGGAGGATTTTTTAAGATGTATACTGATCACTCTGCATTGAAGTACTTAGTAAATAATCCTATGTTCGGGGGATAATCTGCAAGTGGCTCTTATTATTCTAGGAGTATGATTTTGAAGTTGTTGTAAGCTTGGATGACTGAATGAGGGACCAGACCATCTATCGCATATCAAAACAGGGGAAGAACCCACTAAATTGGAGGACGGATTGCCTGACACACAACTATTTGTAGTGCATGTCACAGATGGCCATTTTGAGGATATAATACACTTCTTAATGACAAGAACTACTCTGGAAGGATACCCTATTAAGCAAAATTAGGAATTAGTGGTGCAGGCAATAGATTTCTTTGTCATTGCTAGGCATCTATACAAAATGGGGTCTCATGAGATATTGTGACAATATGTACCTGAGTTTGAAAGAAGCAACATCCTTGTAGATGCTTATTGGGGTGCCACAGGATGACATTCTACAGGAAGAGAAACCACACAGAAGATTCTACGTGCAGGGTTGTGGTGGCCAACCCTCCATCAAGACTCAAAAGCATGTTGCAAGGCATGTGATGTGTGTCAAAGGACTGGCAGGCCATTGTCGAGGGATGAGATGCCTTTGAATCCATAGATGATGTTGCAACCCTTTGAGAACTGGGCGATAGATTTTGTGGGACCCATTCAAACCCAAGGAAAGATGGGAGCAAGGTACATTATCACCGTGATGGAGTATTTGACTCATTGGGTAGAGGAAAATCCTCTGAAGGATTGCATATTCACGACCACTACAAAGTTCCTATTTGAGCACATATTGATGTGATTTGGATGTCTAAAAATCTTGATGAGTGATCTCGGTACGCACTTCTTGAATGAGACGATCAACGCACTAACAGAAGAATTTCAAGTCACTTATAAGCTAATGAGATGTTGGAGGCATTTAACAAGGTGCTCGAAAACATGTTGACCAAGGTTTGCAATGCTCAGTGAAGTGATTAGGACCCACACATACCTACAATATTATGGGCTTATCGAGCGACATGAAAAAAATTGATTGGAAAAACCCCCTTTAGTCTTGTCTATGGTGTTGAAGCATAATTTCTATGGAATATATTGTGCCTAGTCCGTGCATAGCAGTGCTTATAGGTATGATGGATTGCAAAGCTCTAGAATAGAGGCTCACATAGGTGGATGAGCTCGAGGAAGAGAGATTTTTCACTGGATTTCACTAACATGTCTAAATGCAGCCTAAAAAGGGATGGTATGATCGACATATTAAGTTTTGCACATTCAGGGTAAATGACCTGGTTCTGCTATATGATAGTAGGTTTGATAAATTTCTAGGAAAATTCTGAATGCATTGGTTAAGGCCCTATGTCATTAAGGAAATTACTAATGGAGGAGAGATACAACTAGTCAAATTAAATGGAGGACCCTTCCCAGGAAAGGTGACTAGTAGTCACTTGAAGCCATACACTGGAGTCTAGCCAAGTGACTAGATGAGGGTAGGACATTCTTAGTGCTCCATGCAACTAAAAGGAGGTACAAGACTATAAACTACACTACTCAGGTTAGGGACCTACACGATTGGACGATGGTGCAAAGCAAGGAAGTGTCACTGGGTCCGTGACAGCGCAGAGGGAATTGCACTACGCAGGGAGAAATCACGCAGGTCAGCCAAAAAGTGACCATTAAAGTCACTGTTCATGATTTGACAACAGAAGTGAGGCCAAATGGAGTGGGCGGTGAGCATTTAAGACGAAATTTATGGCTCAGATCCTTGAAAATCTACCACCAATTCGGCATCAATGAACTGATTTTCAGGGGAACGATCAAATTTCAATTCAAAATGCCCTATAAATTACAAGTGGCTGTCCAGCAAGAAACAAGAAACACTTGGAATTTTGAGAATTGAGTTTTTGAGATCCTGGTGCATATGAATCATGAGCAATATGAGCTTCTGATAGCTACTAAGGTATTTGAGACATTGGCGATGGAAAGACAAGAATTCTTGCATTAAATCATGTTAGCACTGCCAGAGATTATAAATACTGTCATGTTAACACAGAGAATAGCCAAGCTAGAGGAGGCCAAGCAGCTGAAGGAATAGGTAGATGCAGTGCTACACAAGGAATCAGTGTTGAAGGTGATAATAAAGACTTGGATGGAGGAAGCTTACACAATCACAATAAATATTGAAGGCAAGCTTGCGACCCTACAAGCGATGCAACAAGAGATTTAGGCTGACAGCGCAGGAGCAGTGACTGAGAAGATAGTGGAAGAAGCAAAGATGGCGGCAGCTCAGTGCACAGATGAGGTAGTGGTCATATGGGTCAATCTAGAAGGGCTTCAAGTAAAGATCTCCGTGCCTACAAAGTTACTCAAGGGTGAGCCACAATGTTTGTGTTGGGGGCCTATTGGGAGCGAGATCCCCCAAGGGAAGGTCTCGGGCTAAAATACCATGTTTGAGTCAAATTTTGTAATAAAATTGTAAATACTGTGCATTTTTTGGTCACGGAGCGCGAAGATCCGCCCTTTGTTTTGTAAAGTATAGTCGGCTCTAAGAGATCTACCAATGGTCCACGAACCACAAGATTGTAGAAAAAGTGCTAAGGTCTAAGTAGTTTAGGTAGGAAGATAATGAGGAATGATGTAAGAGAGTCATAACTCTGAAATAAGAAGTCTATGTCTTGGGTCTTAGCATAGGTAGAGGCTTTGCAGCTGAGTGCACAGAGGCCTAGGGTAGAAGTCTGTAGTTGAGTGCACGAACCCTTGCAGCTGTGTGCATAGGGTGGGCAGAGCTTGTAAACACTTCGAAGATAGTAATAAAGAGAGATATTCTTCAATTTTTGTTGATTCATCTTGATATGTTATGTATGAATGTTCTTTATTATGCTTATGTCATACATGAATGAATGCAATTACATTGAACAATTTAACTCATTTACGAATATATATTTGCGCACTGATAACTATAATTGTTTAACAAAGAAAAGAAAGTCACATAGATTAATTAGTGAATCTACATGGTACGTTGCCATAGCAGCGTGAAAGTACCTGGGTAGCAAGTTATGGCTGTGCAAAGGTTGATCGTACTCTTTCATTGAGGTATTGAAGGACAGAATAGAGGGCTTATCTTGTAAGCCCTAGAGTGAAGCCACCTAGCGAAGGCAGGAATAGAGGGAAGTAAATGACATCAAAACCATCTCAAGGTGTGGAAACTTTGTTCCATCGTCCTCCCATACTACTTCGGGTGAGACTTTGGTCCGTGCTCCATGCGTTGCTGCCGAAAGGGTTGATAGTGTAGGGATATGTTTGGCTAATTAACACTGAGCCTAGGTCAGGCCCCCTCAAGCCAACAATAAGGTTCCTTGTTGATGAATCCATTGGAAATATGCACAACACTATTAGCAATTTCTATCACAAAGCATCATATAGATTTTCTAGATCTATCAATCTCCTTAATATAGTCAAAACATGTATTATCATTAATATATGTCAAATATTGAAAATCACTGAACATGAATGGTAGGTAGATCTCCATTTAGAGCATTTAGTATTAAAAAATAAGTCATTTTTGGAGTGCATTCAATGTGATCTCGAAGGAGATAGGTATTTTGTGAACAAAGAATAATTTTCTTTCATCCAAAGACTCAATTTACTTTCTGATCTAGTGAAAAAAGGACAAGAATTAATAAATGATAATCAAATAATGCAAATTAAAGTTTCATGGTCTTAGAGAATCAAAAGGATGTGGAACATTATTTATGAATACGAAAACATAGACAATCAAAGAGAAAATGGCTATGTCAAGATTGTACAAATTGTTTAGAATATGAATAGTCCATATCTCACATATGACTCTAAGTTAATTTCTAAAGAAATGTTGACACTGGAATTGGATAATCTAAAATAGTCAAAGGTGACATAGTTTGATAATATAGATAATTTTAGTACAGAGGAAATTAGGGAATGGTTAATTACCTTCGTTAATGTTAATAAATAGAAATTTGCTTTGGTTGAGAAGTTGCAAGAAGTTAGAGAAATTGAGAAGGAGATATTCACTTAATGTGTCAAACTAGAAATTATAGTTGCTCGTATGAAATATTGCATTCGGGAAGAGCTAAAGAGATTTCTTTAATAATATGGAGATAAAAAAAGTAGTTAATAGTTAAACTATGAGGATCTATTCTTTTACATATTGTGGGTATTCCTAAATATTGGAATGCTCATTTTCTTTTTTACAAGCTATTAAATTTTCAGGACTAAGCTAATATATGGATGCATTTTCATGATTTTCCTTGTAGATGGATTTTTAATGTTGCAATTCATAAGAGTCCAATTAATTTACTTTCGTAGCTAGGTATAAAGATTTTTATAAGTGTTTTAGGAACCAAGTTCTCTTCTCTGTACACAAAACCTTTCAAGTGGTTTACATAATGGCTTTCATTTGCACATGGATTTTTTTCCATATAGTTTTGTTTCATATTTATATTATCATTTATTACATGTATTTAATTAATTATGGAACAATTGTTGTCATTCTCCTTAAATGTAGGTGTAGAAAGTTAAAGAGACAAAATATTGAAACGGACGTCGTGAATATGCTAGTGAATTGAGATATCAAACAACTCTCATAATGAATATAATAGTTATCATGAATATCCATGTAGTATTATTGTTACTCCAATTATATTTTTGATTATTTAAAACTGATTTATTTGTGCAAATTCTGATATTGTTTACCAATTTCGTGGACAATTCAGAGATGATGAATCTTTTGCTCATTAGAATGAAAATGAATATTCAATAACTATTTTTGGTTATCAAAAATTTCTTTCATATTTGATGTTTATTTTAACCATAGCTATGGTAATTAGCATTTGAATATAGATAAAATTATTGTCACTATAACTCTTTTTGTTACTGTTAAATACTTTTCAAACATAAATAGTGATCACCCTGTTTTATGCCAGAATATGTTTACCATTTCTCTGTAATGTTAAATGATGTCTTTGCAAAAGTTTTTAGGGATCTTCTATCTACTATTATCTATATATATTGGTTAGTTTTTCATAAAATTTAGCTTATATAGTTAAGCATTTATACTTGTTTGGTGACTAATGCATGCATAGACTAAACTTTTCATGATACAATTTGTTACTTCATTGACTGATTCATAGTATGGTTTTCATATTCGTTTTACTACAAAACACTTATTCCTCACACAGAGTAAAATCAAAATTTATTTAATATTGCATAGTAAGAGTTCAATTGAAAAATGTGAAATTGCTACTGCGCTTAGTATTTGGGAAAGGTGGATAACAAATTTTTATTTTAGTTTCAATATTTTCATGTAGCTTTGGCCGATCATTGCAAATTATTATGTCCTCTTATGTATTAATGATACAAGATGAACATTAAAAAATTTCTTTCATAACCAATCGGAATCAACATATAAGGTATGAAATCATTCTGTTATTTGTATATTAAAAGCTCTTCTTTCAGCCTCTACTTCACCTATGGAAAGGACCTGAAAGTGCGTCAATTCTACCATAATTTGTCAGAACTTTAACATAGCAATGTTAGTGTCAAAGCACCCCCACTATATAAAGGACCTTCAATCTCTCACACATCCTCCGTCCTCTACATATTAAAATCTATGTACAAGGAAACATAATGATATTAGTTAAATATTTGTTTAGCCACCCGCCTCCCCCACATGCATGTGTGCATATCCAAAGGACCCGTAACCGCATCAATTGGCATCATTGTAGAATAGGTCAAGAATTGACATTTAAGATTTGAAATTACATTTAGCAACTATTTAAATTAACGGTATTCATTAAATAATTATCATCATCAATTTGACTAGTATTGATTTACCTAACCTTTAATAAAAAATTCATATTGTGAAATCAGTTACTTTAAATTATATCTATTTTACTTAAATTCCAATTTGAGATAGTGCTTTTGATACGATTAAATTTCAAGATTGATATAATTCGGATGATTTAGAAAATAATATCAATATACTATTGTATTAATATTATATATCACGTCCTATTTTTATTAACTAAAGCTCTCCTGCAGATAAATACAAGACTTTGATGCATTTATTCAATGAACCGACACATATTCATGACATTTAATATGCATATTTGTTTTTCTATCGGCCTATTTTGCATTAGTGATTTCACATTTGTCAATTGTACTTATATTATTTAGTATTAAATGAAATTTATTTACTGAGTTAAATCAATTAAGTAATACTTTATGTCTTTGTATGGTTTGTATTATTTTACATTAAGCTAAAATCTAGCATTCCAAAACTATTACAACTCTTATGCACAATGAAAACTTTGCACAAGCAAGCTCTACTATCAAAAACCATAAGTTTGAAAATAAAATTCTGAAATGTTACTATTTTAAATGGTTAAGACATTAGTAATTCTAAAATTGAACATTGAAATTGACATGTGTTTATTGAATTTTATGCATAGCCATTTATGTTTATGTATTCGTTTGTGCATTTCACCATTTCTTTCGAGGGAAATTGACAATGTCAAAATCATTTTTAAATAAAACCAAATATAATTATATGCCACATAAAAAAGGAAATATTATAGTATGGATCACAACTTAACAAAATTTCCAGGATCCATAAAACTTCCAAAATCATCACATTTCCAGAAATCAATTTTCTGTAAACATCATCAGAAAGATAACATTGAATAGTACTCTGCAAGCTTGAACTCAAGAAAAATAACCATCCATCTCCATGTTACACCATCACATAAACATAACATAATAGAAATGAGTCAAAAATTATTTACTCAAGAAATGGCCTTGGAAATAGGCTCAATTTGTGAAGCATCGAACAAAAGGAGGTCCATTCGCATAAGTACCATTTGGTATCCAAACTAATATTTAACTCATAAATTGTTCTTTGCTCAAATATCTTCCATATATGACTAAATTCTATCACTACTCAGATGTATATACAAGCTAATCATCAGTAGCACTAGCCACAACAAGACTAACTGAACTAGCACCAACTACAATAGCACTAGCACGAGCAAGATCTCCGTCCAAAACTCATACGTTTTTCTCCATCCTAGGATGAATCTACCGAATACTAAATTTTGTTATTTAAAAAGTAGTATATATGCTTGAATTCACCCAATAAATATCAAAAAGAGTATCTTATAGTATCAGTAGATACGATTTTATCGATATCTTTGCAAACCACAATCATTACATAATGAACCAAAGTAAATGCCATTAGGCATTTTTTTATGGTCACATGACTATGGATAAATTTATTGAATATATATTAGTAGTCACTACAATAAAAAAAGGGCATTGGTGATGGTCATCCCTCTGATGGACCTCTAAGGTCTATCACCAATGTTGCATATGGTGACGGTCTCTAAAAAAATGTTGTTATAAGTGTATATAGTGATAGTCTCGTAAGGTTTGTTGCCAAAGCCATTTTCAATGACACTTTTGGTGAGGGTCGTGAAAGGCCTGTCACTATTTCTCTCTTTGGTGACACTTCTAGTGATGATATTTTATTTACCCTCACCAATGCTCTTCTTGGTTACTTTTCGTGACGGTCAAAAAATGTTTGTCATTATTGATCATTCCAATGAGTTTTTGATGATGTTATGTACTTGTTAATATATTTTTTGTCAAAAGATAACGATTTAATACCATTGTTGTGAACTGTTTTTCATTATCTATCAAAGGTCATACTGGTTATAGTCATTTAATTTGTTAAGAAGTAATCAATGTGTATCATTTCCCTCAAGTCATAAGAATATAGTTTTCCTATGAGTCAACACATGATTCATCTCTATTAGGATTATTATCTAGCAAATTTCCTTTAACTAAAGTTTCACCGGTGTGTGTAGGAACTATAATATTTAATACATAATCAAGCTCTATCAATAACATTAATGGGAGATACCTAGCACTTCTCAACACTCATGGCACACCTTAACATGCTTTTGAATAGTATGCTAACATTCCTTGGCACCTCACATGTCTTGCAACATAGTTGTACCTAGAAGATCTTCATACCTAGAACATCTTTCCATGAGTACGATGCCCAAGCACATGTTGGCATTCCCTAGCATAGCATAACACTCCCATAGCATGTGTTTGCATGCCTTGTAGTCCCTTGAATTCCCTGGAACACGTTGGCATAATATTGCATTGACAAACATTAGCATTTGGGATACATTAGCACTTGGCATGTATTGGAACCTATTATTAGTGTGATTTACATGACCCTTTTGAAAAAGATAAAGTCTCGACTTATTAACCCTCTTATGTGGTCATTTTCTTGCATTTTAGCTTGGTTATTCCTTTTGCTTCCATGAAACTCCTTGGAAAATATTGGCAAGATACTTTGGCACCCTGTATATCCTAGCACGTTTTAGCACCTGACATGCCTTGGCACTATTTGGCACATGTTAGCACACCCCAAAACTACCTAGCACACACTATCACTTTTTGACATGCCCTAATATTCCTTGTCACTCACTCATTGGCATGATAGCGAACAATCATTGACACTCCCTAACACACCCTCATATTCATTCACTTCCATGCATTTTGACCTAGTGCTCCCTTGTGTTGTCCTAGTACTCCTTAACACTCCTCAACATGCAGTGGCACTCTCTACAACACCTTAGCACTCTTCGACATGCGTTCCCAATTCATAGCATGCATCGTACTACTTGAAACACATTGGCACTTGACACATGTTGGCACTTGGCAAGTCTTAGCATGTTTAGCATGTGTTGAGATGACTTCGTATGCTTTGGCATGGTTTAATATTAAACTTATTTGAGATCAATTACTAGAAAGTAGATGAAAACAAACAAAGGAATATTTGGCACTTAGAATGCATTGAAACATGGAACTTGGCACCTATTAGCACATAGTGTTGGTGTGCCTAGCCTTCCCCTCATGGAAAAGGTAAATTGATGACTCTAGGACCCCACAAATCCTAGAATTTCTTAGCACCTAGCATTCCTTTGAACTATTTGGCACGTGTTAGCACACCGCAGAACTACCTAGCACACTCTAGCACTTCTTTACATGCCCTAATATTCCCTGGCATGCCTTACTCGTGCTTAGCATACCTTGTCACTCCCTCCTTGGCATGAAAGCTAGCACTCATTGGCAAACCATCATATTCATTCACTTCCATGAATTTTGACCTAGTTGTCACTTGTGTTGTCCAAGTAGTCCCTAACACTCCTCAGTATGCATTTGCACAATGTAGCACAGCTTAGCACTCTTCAACATGATTTTCCACTTCATAGCATGCATCACAATCCATGACACACATTGGCACTTAGAAAGTCTTAGCATGTTTGGCACGCGTTGATATGACTTGGTATGCTTTGGAATGATTTAATGTTAAATTTATTTGAGATCAATTATTGGAAAGTAGATGAGAAGAAACAGAAGAAGATTTGGCACTTAGAGTGCATTAACACTTGGCACTTGGCATATATTGGCACCTAATGTTGGTGTGCCTAGAATGCCCCTTGTGGAAAAGGTAAATTGATTATTTATTAACCCTATTATGTGTTCATTTCCTTGTAGTTTAACTTTCTCCATTTTGTTGCCTTGACTATCATTGGCATGCATTGTCACACCTTTGCACATCTAAGCATGCCTTAGCACTTGGCACATCTTAGCTTGTTGGACATGTCTTTGTACTATCTAGCGCATGTTAGCATGGACTAGCATTCCCTAACACACCTTGGAAGTCATAACCTCATAGCTAGCATTACATTTTTCCATGACTTGGGAACTTTACATTCACTATAACACCTTGGCACTCCCTAGTTGTCATTCCCTCACAGATAACCTTTCTTTTTTGTGACTTGGCCTAAACCCAACTAGATCATTTGCAAAATAATATTGTGCCCAACCCGAAGTCTCCCTTTAAAATTGCTTTTTCCACGCCTGATCAAAACCATAGGCTTCACTCCTGCAAGTCCTATTTTTAGCTTCCCCTAAAACACTTCATCCTTGGGACACCTAGAATTGACTAACACTCCTTGGAACACACTCTTATTTGTTCATTTCCAAGCATTTTGACCTAGTTCGCCCTTGTGTTCCATTGGCACTCCCTAACACTCCTCAACATCCATTGACACTATCTATCATTTGTTAGCACACCTTTTCATTCCTTGGCATGCCATGGAACTCCTCAACTATCATGCCCTCACAACTACCCTTACTTTTTTTTGATTTGGCTAGAACCCAACCAAGTCCTACCCCAACTAGAACAACTTAACCAAGTTATACTTAATACAATGACTTATTCACCTAAGGAGTACCTATAACACATCTTAGGCTACTCATGTCCAATATCAATTCATCCCACTTAACAAGTTACAAAGTCAAGGGTCATGTCCAACCATGGCCATAAAACAACTAAAAAACACAATTTACATCTTGACTTGCCATACCACTTGGCACGTTTAACAATCCCTAAGCCTTATGTGGCGTGTCTTAGCATCCCCTACATTTATTACGGGCATGGTTTGCACTCCCTAGCACACCCTAACACTCTTTGACATGTCATGGCACTCTAGCATGCTTTGGCACTTCCTAACATACAACCTTGTCACTCCCTCCACCGAACACTTGGAACTCATTGACACTCCATATCACACACTCTTATCTCAACATTAGGACCTAATGGGCCAACATGTTCCCTTGTGTTTTTGTGGCACTCCCTAACATTTGTTGACATGCATTGACACACCCTAGCACATGGCTCGTCTTGGTATGTTGCCTTGGCACTCTAGCATTCCTTTGCACCACCTAACATATATTGTTTCTCCCTCCTCACCACACAAAGAACTCACTAACCCTCCCTATAACACACTCTTATTCATTCATTTCCATCTATTTGAAACTAGTTCTCCCTTTGTTTCCTTGGCACTCCATAACACTCCTTGGCATGCATTAGCACACCCTAGCACCTGGAACATCTTGGCATGTTGCCCTAGCCTCTAGCATGCCTTAGAACTGCCTACCATACATTGTTACTCCCTCAGCACACTCGTAGCTCACTGAGACTTCTTGTCACAAACTCTTATTTGTTCATTTGCATGCATTAATTTGACCTAGTTCTCCGTTGTGTTTCCTTGAAACACCCTAACACTTCCAAGCACATCTTGACATGCCCTAGCACCTTGCACATCTTGGATTCATCTCACCCTAGCAATCTAGCATGACTTACCACAACCTAGCATACCATGTCACACTCTCTTTAACACACTTGGAACTCACTAACACTCCCTGTCACTCACTCTTATTCATTCATTTCCATGCATTTTGACCTAGTGCTCCCTTATGTTTCTTTGGCACTCCCTAACACTTGTTAGCATGCATTAACACACCATTTCACTTGGCACATCTTGGTATGCTTCCCTAGCACTCTAGCATGCCTTGGCAGTATTGCATAACATACCTTGTTACTCCCTCCTTAACACACCTAGAACTCGCTGACTATAATGTTTCAAACTAAGAAAAATAGTGTTATGCAGAGCGAAGAATAAAAATAACGCTATAAAATTAAATCAAACCATCATACCATAAAATTGGCAACCAAGCTACATTGTCTACTCATTTTATTAAATGGGAAGAGGTGTACAACAAGGTGTTGGAATGTGTGCACCTGGGCTTGTCATACGCAAGCTAGAAAAATCCCAAAATTGAACAATGGAACACCCTCCTGAAATTTGTAGGTAATCCAACCTAAGAGTTGCATTGTTACTCCATAGAAAGGTTTTGTTGCCTAAAATGACCTGTCATTATAGGCTTTATTGTTTCTCAAAAAATTCTAGGAAATTAATCCCAGCCTCTATGCAAGAAACCCATAATAACCCACAAAGGAACTGGCCAAATGTTGACCTTAGAATTTTGGCGCAAATTCCCCTCATCTCCTCTAGCTTCTGGCTGAGTTGGGACCCTTGTTTGACCCCTTAAATCCTTTCTAAAAACAAAAAAACACCTAGAGAGGGTTTCCCTTGGTTCAAACGTTCAAAAATTGACCCTTCACAGCTTGGGCCTCCTCCAATTTCGAATTATGTTGTTGTGATTGATCTTGTCAATCTCTTATTTCCCAACTCCAAAAATCTTCCTCAAATCGACCTCCAAATTATCTCCTAATTCTTCCAACCAGTTCCATTTCTACAATTCCTTCCTCCAACTCCAACTTGAGCCCAGTGATGGCTCTCTGTGTAGGCCGAGGTGATTGTAAATCAAACTATTCCAATGCCACAACCTCCTGATCCAAAACTCTCCTCAAAGGTTGATCCTCCATTGTAGCTTCAATGCTAAAACTCCCCCAACAATTACTGCCCAAATGAACCCACAAGCAACACCTACATGTTCCCCTTCAACATATTCTAGAAACAGGCACTGGCTGAGACAAATGTTGAATGATGTGACTATGAAACTCCACCGACTGTCCTCCAAGGTAGTATGAATTGCCTTCCTAGGGTGGCACTCGAAGTGAACCAAAGCAAGGTTTGAGATCTTCTCTCGGAGACACTCATGTGAAAAATAACACGTTAACTCATCTAAGTAGCTTGAGCAACTAATGTTGAGTTTAGTATGCCAAAAAGGTAACAAATGAGGCTGGGCCCCCTCTATTTATAATTTGTAGGCCTCTTTCCCCATGTGGCCACCCTCCAACTAGAAATTCAACTTTCCCTCCTTAATCATTCAAAGTTACCTCTAAGGTGTTGTGTATTTCCTCATGTGGATGGCCCCCATGCTATGCCAACAAATATTTAGACCCTTTTTTCCTTCTTAAGTCTCTTCCAAAAAACACATGGGTCCAATGGCCTCCAAAATTGTCAAAATTGTAGAATAAATAAACATGTAGCAATTTAACTTCTGAAGGGACATTACACTAACAATTCATTTCCATGCATTTGAAACTAGTGTTCCCTTGTGTTTCCTTGTCACTTGGCCCTAACACTCCCTAGCATGCATTAGCGCCACACCCTAGCACCTAGCACATCTTGCCATGTCTTAGCATTTGGCTTGTGTGAGCATGCCTAACATGCCTTGGAATTGTCTAGCATGTGTTAGCACTTCCTAGAATTCCCTGTCACACCTTTGCACTACCTAATTATCATGCCCTCATAGATAGATTTACTAATTTTGTGACTTGGAAACCAAAACAAGTCATTGGTAAAAAAATGTTGTCCGCAACCCAAAGTCTTTCTTTGCCTGAAACTGCTTTGACCAACCCCTTATAATTGTAACCATAGGATTGCCTCCTAAAATTCCTATTATGACCTTCTCCTAACACACTTTGTCCTTGAGACACATGGAATTAATTGACACTCATTGGAACACACACTTATTTGTTCATTTCTATGTATTTGACCAAGTTCTGCCTTGTGATGCCCTAACACTTTCTAACATTCCTCAACATGCATTGGAAATGTTCGACATGTGTTAGCATGTCTTCTCATTCCTTGGCACGCCCTGGAACTCCTTAGCTATAATGCCCTCACAACAAACATTACTTTTTTGGGACTTGAGAACCCTACGAAGTCCTGCCTCGACTACAAAAACTTGACCAAGTTATAGTTACTACAACTAGACTATGCCTTGTTCACCTATGAACTCACTATAACTCACCTTAGGATACTCATGTATAATTTCAACTTATCGAACTTAAAAATTTACAATTTACCATGTTAAGGGTCAGGTCCAACTATGTCCATAAAACACCTAAGAAAATAGTTTACATCTTCACATGCCATAGCACCTAGCACACGTAACAATCCCTTGGCACTATGTGGCACATGTTAGCACCCCCTACATTCCTTGGCATGTTTTGGCACTCCGTAGCACTCCCTAACATGCGCTGGAAATCTAGGATGCCTTGGCACTACTTAGCATATAACCTTGTCACTCCCTCCTTAACACACATGTAACTCACTGACACTCCTTATCACACACTCTTATTCATTAATTTGCATGCATTTTGAGCTAGTTCTCCCTTGTTTTTCCATGGCACTTGTAGACACCTGGCACATCTTGGCATGTCACCCTAGTACTCCATTCCTTGGAACTACCTAGCATACCTTTTCACTCACTCCTTAACACACTTATAACTCACTGACATTACTTGTCACATACTCTTATTCATTCATTTCCATGCATTTGAAACTAGCACTCCCTTGTGTTTCCATGGCACTCCCTCACACTCCCTAGCATGCATTTTCACACCCTAGCACATGGCACATCTTGGCATATTGTTTCCCTAGCCTCTAACATGTCTTAGCACTCTAAATAATATCTTGTCACTGCCTTAGCAAACCTAGAACTGACTAACACTTCCTGTCACAAAATATTATTCATTCGTTTCCATGCATTATTTTGACCTAGTGGTCCCTTGTGTTTCCATGGCACTCTGTAACACTTCCTAACATGCACTGGCACACCTTAGCACCTGCCACATCTTGGTCGGATGCTACCCTCGCACTCTAGTATGCCTTAACACTACCTAACATACCATGTCACTCCATCCTGAACACATCTTGAACTCACTGCACTCCATGTCACACACTTTTATTCATTCATTTCCATGCATTTTGACCTAGTGATCCCTTATGCTCCTGTAGCACTCACTAACACTCCTTAGCACACATTGGCATGCCTTCGAACTTGGTACATCTTGGCATGCTTCCCTAGAAATATAGCATGCCTTGGCACTACCATGCATACTTTGTCACTCCCTCCTTGGAACACTTGGGATTCGCTAACACTCCCTATCACACACTCATATTCATTCATTTCCATGTAATTGAAACTAGTGCTCCCTTGTGTTTCTTGGCACTCCCTAACACTCACTAGCATATGCTGGTGCCACAGCCTAACAACTGGAACATATTCACATGCGTTCGCACTTGACATGACTTGGCACATGTTCGCATGAAAATAGGAACAATGAAGAGACCCTAGGTTCACACAAAAGAGGCGAATAAGGCTCCACTATAGTCTAGAACAATGTGGGAATTTTCACCTTAACTAGAGAGGGTAAGGAGTCCCAACCAGGGTGTGTTGTGACTGAAGTGTGAGGGGGTAGAATAAGGCACCAAGGGAACCACAACCCGCAACTAATATTAATTTATAACAATCAAAAGCCTACTGTAATCCAACCATACTATTCTACTCACATTACCTTAGGAAATCATACATCATATAGACAAATATTTAAAAAATTTAAAGAACAAGTATAAAACTCAAAAATACATCATAGGTGAAAATTTTCTCCTTCATTACTCTTCATAGAAGGAAATACATAAATAAGTATAGAAGGCTTGAAGCTTGATTGTCAACAACAAGAATGACCCAACCCATAGATCAAAGACTAACAAAGCAAGGATGTACCTGCCTTCTACAACTCAGATAGGTTGCATTGATTTCTGGCTCTTTTTGTTCATCAACAACTAGTAATCACCAACCATTTCCCATTCTTTCCTTTTGCTTTTATCCTCTACTCCACAACTAGAATATGAGCTCCACTTATTTCTTGATTGTCTTACTCTACCTTTCCATGACTTTCCTCTCTACTTTCTCAGCTACTCTTGCTCTCCCCCGCCACCTTTCCATAACTATCAAACCACTTTTGGTTCCTATTCCCCCCCTTGATTATTAGCTCCACAACTCGATCGGTCATCCCCGCCACCTGTTCCTGTCTTGTCTTCCATTAAAACCTCAAAACGAGGGCCCCAACAACATTCGTAACATGCCTTGGAATTGTCTATCATGTGTTAGTACTTCCTTGCATTTCCTGGCACATGTTGGCACTCCCTAGTTGTCATACCCTTATAGATAGCCTTATATTCTCTTGCGACTTGGGAAACCAACCAAGTCATTGAAAAGATAATGTTGGGTCGAGCCCTGACACTCCCAAACACTCCTTGGCATGCATTCACACCGTCCAACATGTGTTATTGTGCCTTTTCATTCCTTAGCACGCCGTGATACTCAGTTATCATGGCCTCACAACTACCCTTTCATCTTTTGCAACATGGTAACACAACAAAATCCTGCCTTGACTATAACAACAACTTCACCTAAGAACTTCTTATAAATCATCTTATGCTACTCATGTATAATTTAAACTTATCCAACTTAACAAGTTACAAAGACAAGGCTCACATTCAACCGTGGTCATAAAATTAAACAACTAAGAAACAAAGTTTATATATTAACATTCCATAACACCTGGCACACCTAATAATCCCTTGGAAGTATGTAGCATGTGTTAGAATCCTACGCATTTCTTGGCATGCTTTGGCACTCCCTATAACATCTTAGCACTCCCTGACACTTAGCACACCTTGTACTTGCTAGCTAACACTCTTCGTCACACTCTTATTCATTCATTTCCATTCATTTGAAACAATTTCTCCCTTATGTTTCCGTGGAACTTGACCCTAACACTCCCTCACATGTGTTGGCACCAAACACTAGGGCTTGGAGCTTCTTGGCATGCCTTAGCACTTGGAATGTCTTAGCATGGCTAAAATGCCTTAGAACTATCTAGCATATGTTAGTACTTCCTGGCATTCCCTCGAACACCTTGGAAGTCCCTAGCTATCATGCCATCATAGATATGTTATGGTGTATTTGAATGGGGTGAGGGGAGACAAGGGTAGCATGGATGGTAGAAGTTAGAGGTAAAAGCATGTTTTACTAAGATCTATAATCTAGGGGTTGAGTTCCATCTAAATAGGTTGAGTTATCCTGGCTTTTTCCAATTGAGTTGCTTGGCATTTGTGTTGAATCTCCCACTACTAAAGAGACTAAGTTACTATTTTTAGACAGGCTGAGTTTCTCTTTATCTCTAAGCAGGGAGTGTCATTTCAACAATCGAATGTGAGCTATCTTGCTGGTCAAGTACATATTTCGTTGTTGGCAAAGAGATGATAATAACAAGGAGGGTCAAGTATTTTAACTTCAGAGGGTTGAGTCCATTCTTTCATGCTAGAAGAGTGATGGAGAGAGACCATGAGACTGTGACTAAGTTTTCCAATTGAAGGTTGAGATATTACTAGCGTTGTAGTGATAAAAAATTACCTAACTTGCTGGTTGTGTGAACCAAAGTCCATTTATAGTCAATATAGAAGCTAAAATGAAATATGAGGTCAACTTGCTTCTAGTTTAGAGGCTACTGTAGACAATCTTTGCATGTATTGATATTTCTAGCTAAAAAGGGAATGAGCTAAGCCATCTGGAAGGCTATTTCTCTTTGTATTATATTGTTCGAACCATGTACAAAAGCACTTAATATATTGAAGTTCACGTTGTTGAGTTATTACCCGGTTCCTCTACTCCTTTTTCTCAACATGTATTAATGTGGCATGTTAATGAAATGATATATTATGTTCAACTTATGGTTATACAAACTCATATGGGAAATATATGAATTTATGGGTTTGGTCCAAAGAACATAAGATTGTCTTGAATCATTTATCTGGCATGTGTTAGCCACTGTGTATATCTATTTGAAATTGAAACCAAGATAGTGTATCTATATAGCCAAGTACACATAAATTGTTTTAGAAAATGCCACACTAAACACTAATACCAAACTCAGAAAATTTAATGCAAAATTTAAGATACTTCAGTGAGGGTATCTTATAATTGCCCTACATTCTAATAAAATGTGGAGATACTTATATACATATTGAGTGAGTGTTTTCACATGCATTCAATTGCAATAACTCTATTGAGAGAAAGATTAATTACACTAAGCACTAACTAAATGGGACTCGCATGCTTTGAGGAGATAAATAAAAATCAATCTAAATTAGAACAACACACCATGCAATCACATTCCAAAAATTATTACAACCATGAATATGGAAATTTCATAAAACTTGCATCCAAAATAAAAAAATGTTATATTAGAGAATTGAGAATAAAATAAAAACTTTTATAAGTAAATTTATAAATAAATAAAAAACATTAAAATAAAACATCAACTATGATTATAAATTTAATCTTTAAAAATATAGACCATAAAACCCATTTAACTCATAAACACTTAAACATACCTTTAAAACGGTAGATAATACTTACATATGTAATCCAATTTATGTAATGACACTTCATCATTTTAGAAAAATATTTATTTCTACAAATAAAGACTCCATTGTCCTATAAATAAAAAAATCTTGTTTCCGAGTTGTCTAGTGTATATGTTTGGAGTGCTTTTGGGCATATCCACTAAAGATTGATTGGAATCACAAGATCGAATTGTGAACTCTCCACATTCTCAACATCGTAGGATTTTTGTAGGGTAGAAACCATATATAGTCAAAAATGCATTTTAAACAACAAGAAATTCACAATTTGATAAAAAAATATTTCCCCAAATTCTAGCAAAACACTTAAAATATATATAATAAGTAGGCAATGCCTTATTCAATTTGACAACACACTCCAAAAATAAAAAGGTTGTGTTCTTCAATATTACAACATACTGTAACTCACCCAAATCCATACTATAATAATGATTAGAGCTACATATGTGGTAAAAAACCTCAAGCTATTGTTGGAATTCAAAACAGGGCTACCCTTTGGATTGCAATGCCTTCTTTTCGAAGGTAAGAAGATGTAAGATCTCTTTCTTTTCTATGTTCATAATATACACAACGATGTCACAATTTTCTTGGAACTTTGACTGTGTGGGGGATCTTTGTGAAAGCCTTCCTCTTGCCAAGCTTCCTTTTACAAAGACGAGCTCTGAATTAAGATCCCCAAAGTGCAGAGCCACCTTAGAAGCATCCCATGCCCTTGGGCAAGTCGGCTTAGAGCCATCTTGGTCTGAGTCCTTTTATAATACACAAAGTTGAGGATGTTCCTCCCATGGAAATCACTCATCCATATCTAGATAGAATCTACAAGTTGTTCATAGGTAGTGGCCTCATTTGTTGTTTCAATGGGCTATGGCCATGTACAACAGACCTTTACCAATGGATCAATTCAACTTGGACCAAGGCATGCAAGGTCCTCTTATGTTCCAAGGGCTTATTCATCATCATTATTGACAATCATGCAAATTATCAAAATGCTCTTTCTAAGGGGCTTTGGTTGGGGAAAAGTTGGGCTCTTCCTAGCCCCTTGGTTCACAGAATTTGAACCTTCCACAACTATGATCACAAAGACACCCATTTGGGTTAGGCTCCTAAATTTGTTGGCCCATCTATGGCATTATTTAGTGTTTCTGGGTATTCACAACACCTTGGGTTGTTTTCTTGCTGCATATCCCTCGTGAGGCTAGTGTGGAGTCTTCACCTATGATAGCATTTGCATAGAACTCAACATCAACAATGGATTTCATGGAAAAATTAATTTAAAAATAAGTGATTTTCACTGCACCCAACAACTAGACTATGAGAACACCACTTTTTTGTTTCGACTTTGCCATAAAACAGGGGATCTTCAAATCTCTTGTTCTCAAAAACTAGTCAAACAGAAGCCCATATCTAAAGTATAAAATCCATGTAGCTTGCCTCGTTGAGAAGTGGAGCATACCTCTTTGTTGGATCAGGATGATGATGAGTGTGATGATGAAATGCTCGCATAGGACCAGGGTGAAGATTCAAATCTCCAAAAGCCTGGTGAAGGATATCAGGGGATCCAAGTTTTGTTAGCAAACAGGGAAGAACTTAGTAACAATAAACTGATCGGTGCCATGAAGTGCGCCCGTGAATCAACCTCTTCAGACTCTAACAAATATGCCTTCCTGGATTGTCAAAACAATCTTAAGGTGGCTTTGATAGCTAGACCCCTAGAAGGTTAGATCAAAGTAACAAAAAGAAAGGAAAGAGAAAGCGTAGTGGTGGGCATTCCTAATGTTCAGGATTCAAATGTCTCTATTTTTTCATTTCCTATATGTGTAATGGTGGCCATCCTAGACCTGATTTCTCTATTTCCATCTTTAAACCAGTTTTATCATATAATATTAATGTACATTTTTTGATATTAATAAAAATCCCCTTACTAAAAAACAACCTAATATAATATTAATATCAATATAATACACATATTGTATTACTTTGAAAGACTCTTCCAATACATGGATAATACTTTGAACAAGTTGAATATAATACTAGGGGATGGTTACATATGTCATCCACCTACCATGCTGCTACCATGAGAAACTGTTATTAAATGAAATCTTCATGTTCAAAAGCTCCCGACGTAAACTTTTCCAGTGAGGCCTTTTCTTCCGCAACATGGTTTCCAAATATTATTTGCAAATTCAACCAAATTTTGAGGATTTCGAGTGATGACTTTAATCTCGGATATCAGTCATGTGGTCTGATTGCACAATGAATGAATGGGATGGGAGCAAGGAAGGAGGTGCCAATGTGGCGTGTGGTCCCTGTTGAAGATGATCTCAGAAAATGGATGCTCCTCAAAACTTAAAACTTCGTCTATGCAAATGGCGGTCGCATTACACACAAATGAGAATTTTAGCAGGCTGCCCTCTATGGTTGCATTCATGTCTAAAGGTATTTTAATTTTCTTCAAACAAAAAAAATTAAAATATTTTCTTCAAATCTGTATTTTGCAGCTTTAATTTTTCAACTTTGTTCGCTATATTGATGTTGGATTTTTAGTTGGTTTAGGATTTGGTAGCTTGTGTAATTAGAGGAATGAAAATAATAGTTTATCAAGTTGTTGTACTTTTTCCACTTGGGTTTTTATTTTATTACTCGTTTAAAGATTTTATGAACTGAAGCTTACAAATTGAGGTCATACCTTATAGTTCATGAAAAAATCATTGGGATCCCTAAAAACTCACAATGCAATTCCCACCTCACTGTGTAGACTTTCAGCACATCAATTTTTATACATGTACATAATATTGATGTATTTTTACTTGAAACATATATCTTTAACACTCCAAATTGCTAAATTGCACATCAGACAATGTCTTAAAGAAAAAATCGCCTATTTTTGAAGATAAAAATTTCAAGGAGCATGGACATGGTAATTTCTAGAGTTGTGCTTTGTTTCAGCTCTCCTTGCAGGTAACAGCTAACTTCAACTTACTCTAAGAACTATAATTTGAAACTTGAATGAGTAAAGAACACCATACAATTCTAGGAATTACGTACATAACATTGTTAGTTTGGAATTATTTTCCCCAGACATCTGTGAGTGCTAAAATTTATATTGAAGCTCTATTCGGCTCCTTTAATTGACTAAAAAAATTCCACCGAATCTTTTTAGTCAAATCAACTTCACAACATATATTTATTACTCACTGAAAACACTGAGCAGAGGTGACGTGTTCAAATTATGAACCGAAAAACCTCATGCTCCATCTCTCACAGCAATCATGCTTGGAAAACCTCATGCTCCATTCTCTCACACTAATCATGCTTGGCAAACCTCCTACTCCATTCTCTCACACCAATCATGCTTGACTAACAGTTTAAAACCGGATCGTTTTGTTTGTTGCATACATAGTTTATAACCTTTATCAAGTAATTTTTTACAGTCAAATATGTGCAAAGTAAGATAGAATAATAGAAATCCTAGAAAGCTCCTACAGGCTACTCCCGCACATCCAAACCCTTTAATCATATGTGCAATTACTGGTTTCACTTGAGTAGAGTAGAAAAAACACATCTAACTTGCCAAAAGGAATCGAAAGCTCCACAGTGAACAATATAGCATAGTAAATCACAACAAATAAAACAATGCCAGGTTGGTCTTATTTGATAGGAACACAAAAAATTAAGATCTACCAACCACTACTACCTTTACTCCATGGATAAAATGCTCAATTAGTCCAGTCCCCACTCCTACCCAAAAAGGATTCCACACAAAGATTTGAGAAGAGGGAGCTATACAAAGACAAATCATTTCTTCAACAGGTCAGCATTGCAAATAAGATTGCGGTCTTTTTGAAATTCGAAGAAGCGAAATGACGGTAAATAAACAAGCATCATACCCAAAAATGACGAGAGTTAAACTAGCTATCTGGAGGTAAGTAAACTATGAAATTCAAAGAAGTGAAATGAATCAAGTAAATAAACAACCATCATACCCAAAAATGAAGAGGGGTAAACTACCTATCTCGAGGTAAGTAAACTATGTTCATACCATTTTCGTTGTAAAGGTATTTCAACTTCAACCAAAAATAAAAGGGATATATGGCTAATAAAAAAGGCTCCCAACAAACTATTAAATTGATCTAAAATTGTACAAATGTTTCAAATACTGTAATCATAAAATTGTACAAATGTTTCAAATACTGTAATCATGAACTCATAGAGTCAAATTCTGCCTTGTAAACATGGCCACTATTGACAACAACGATAAATAAGATGGATGTGCATATCGGAGTCTCAAGAATACCACAATAATATGAAAATAAAACCAATTTAACTTGATATCGGAGCATTTTATCCATGGAGTAAAGGTCGTAGTGGTTGGTAGATCTTAAATTTTTGTGGTCCTATCAAATAAGACCAACCTGGCATTGTTTTATTTGTTGTGATTTACTATGCTATATTGTTCATTGTGGAGCTGCACCAACTCAGAAATGCCCTTCATCATCTCATAGATATAAATAGGCTCCCACTTCACCATCTCCAATTCTCTACATAGGACCTTGCCCCTGAATCTACATTTAATATAAATAATGCTTTGGAATTATATATCAAAAACGCCTTAGAACAATCTTGTAAAAAATAGAAACATTAGATTTTACATGTGCCATTATTGAGTGTTTTGTGAGATTGTACATGTTGGTAAGCCATTATTCTTCGTGATGCACTAGAGAATCTAGTAGGAATGCACAACAATGAAATAAGAAACCAGTCTATGAGGCACATGAATGTGCTATCTTTCGATGAATAAGGTTTTTTTTGTAAGTTTAGTCTTAGACACAGTGTATGATTTAAGTGATCATCCAGATTTATACTTTCCATTATTTCCAAGGTTGGAAGGTGCATGCATATTTACACTTTGTTTTCTCAAGTGGGTATTCTATTCTAGGTAGTGTATTCCATGCATGAGGGTACTCTCTCCTAGGCAGAATAGGGTCACAAAATTTTCTTTAAGGTATGTGGTTTGTTGGTTTTTTCAACATTCGGTGTAACCGTTGCTATATAGTTCTATAAAGGGAGATAATGTTCTTCATTACAAACATGTTTTAGGAGTGAAAAAGTCTGTTGTGGAAGTCTTTTCAAGTTAAGATATATGTTATTGTGTACTACAAATTCCTTTCATTGTCCCAGTTTCGAGAATTCTTTTTTACACAATTGGAATTTGCATATGTTGTTTAGAATCTCTATAGCCTCATGTTCTGATAATTAGGGTTTAGTATAAATGGTGCTTAGAATTCCCCTATTTAGATAATATTCAAGCAGACTCATTTTAATTTCTCTAGGGTTTTAACTATAGATCTGACCACCATGCACTGAAACTCAAAATTTAACATTGTATCAAACTTGTATGTCTGAAATATATTTGTGCAGGAGGATGTGGCATGTGAGATGGATTTGTTGGAGGAATTCATTGGGCTCGCATTATGCCCCTTCCTAAAATGTATTCCGTAAAACAATTGTGGTCTTCTTTAAGAGCATTTTATATGGGTTAATTTATTCTTGTAAGATATTTGTGTGACCACCGTTACTGCTATAGAATGCCTTGGTATGGATTTTGAGACAATATCCCCCAACCTTGTTTGACTAGTCTTTGATCCCTGATGTCACAACCTTGGTGTCCATGTATCATAATTTATATAGATGTGTGTGAGTGTATTTTGTATTCTATATTATGTATTATATCTATGTGTGTATTTTGTATTATACTATAAAATTGTAAAAACATAAAGTTTTCATTATCAACCTCAACTATTGCTTGATGCCCTTTTCAAGAGAGAGATGTTAATCTTTTCAATGTAACTTCTTACTTACTAGAATTTGATGCACCATGATTAGGAAGTGAGAGATTCAGACATTTCGAACCTGCTGGAGAGCATTGTTGACTTATACCATTGTAGAATGAAAATGGGCTCATATCTGCAATCGGAAATAAAATTGAATTGCCCATAGTCACCACTACTTGCCTTCTTGAATTTGTGTCTTGTCTTGATGTGAAACTACTTTGACCAATAGATGGCAGGAACATACCTTGTGGTTTTATGATCCCTATGCCTCCCGGAAAATCCAACTTGGATTACCTTTTATTGTCAAACACATTTCCTATCGTTAGCAACATTTTCCATTCTTGGGTGAAAAGCCACATCAGGAGATTATTGATAAAAGCATTTGTACCTATGGATCTACGGATAGTTTATTTTTTCAAGGATCATCTTCTATACAATCCATTCCATTCTTGGGTGAAAAGCCACATTAGGAGATTATTGATAAAAGCATTTGTACCTATGGATCTACTAATAGTTTATTTTTTCAAGGATCATCTTCTATACAATCCATCAGTCCTTTCTTCTAAGGGATGCATCAATTTGTACTCTTACCTACAACTTACCCAATTGTGTTGAAGCCTGCACTCTTAAAAGTTTAGGGTAGCTATCTATCATTCTGAAAGTGTTATTGTATGCCATAAACCTTGCAACAACTTTATATGTCTTCCTTTTGAGGGGACTTAGTGGTTGAGTTTGTTTCATGTTGGGAAAGTGGACGAAATTGGATTATGGGTATGTTGTAGATAGTGTGGAAAGGATGTATCCCTTAGAAGACAAGACCAATCCTTTTGTTGATAGAACACTAGAAAACTAGACTATTTTGTATACATGCTTAAGCAGAAATGTTTTTATGAGTAAATCTCCTTTGTGGGTTTGCACCAAGGGATGGAAAATATTACTAAAAATAATATGATATAGTAACTTAGATGCACAGGTAGGCACTGGGATCATATAACTATAGCATTGGCATACTTCCCAGTTTTTAGTAGTAGGCAATCAATGGTGATAGTTGAAAGAGGTGTACACTAGTGTTGGATCAACCTTGTACACCGTTGAATCAAACTCAGCCACCCCTGTTGCCTGGTGCTCAAGTCAATCTGCCATTAATCTGACCAACAGAGGAAAGACACATATCTTGTGGTTTTGTGATCCTGACACAACAATGCTCCCAACAAATATAAGTTAAATTATTATGTTATTTTCAACAACCTTTTCTATTATCATATTTATTTTCAGCATCCCCTTTGCTATCCATTGTTAAAAACTCATGAAAGGGCCTATGCATCATAACCTATCTTTTCAAAATTTAGAGTGTGCCTTATGCACAAGGCACAATGGTCCTTTCTTCAAAGGAACACAATATTGTATTCTACCTCACACATACCAAAACACACTTCAAAGTTCAACTTGTGCCCAAAATTTGAAACAAATCCAACCACAATATTCCCTCAAAAAGAAAAATAAAGAAAGATGCTCCAAGCAGTTCAATTTTTTGCAGGAAAATATGCTTTTAACATCTAACCAAAGATTCAAATGCAACCAATAATTTCAGAATTGCATAGAACTATTTTCGTCCTATGATTTGCAACAAACGACATTCTACCCAAGAACCAATAAATCACCTCTTAGTATAAAGTAGTTAATTATTTTCATACTATTCCAGTCATTTATCTCAAATCTATTTGTGAACATCAGAGATTGGTATCAGACTAATGTCAAGCATTTATATATTTGTGCCAACATCTACATATATTTTTTTCTTTTTCATTTTATGGAAGGAAATTACTCAACTTGTACTGTATTTGGATCCTTTGGGGATAGGTTACCTGTTGTTGGATTTATGTCCATTGCAAGGTGTAGAATGTGCTTCCATTTTATATATTGTTTCTTTTTATTTTAATTACTAGTTTTCCTACTCTTTTATATCCTTTTAGGCAACAATTTCTTTTTGGTAACAATTTCTCTTGGGTTTACAAGTCCCTGATCGGGGTGAGGCGATAGAATTTTTGGTTGACAAAACAGAGAACCTTGAATTTAAGGTTTAATCTCGAATCAAGATAAAAATTTAATGGGAGGGAAATATTCAATTATATCTCCATTTGTATATTTTGTATTTTGTATTATGTGTATTGTATTGTACTATAAAATTGTAAAAACAAAAATCTTCCTTCATCAACTTCAACTACTTCTTTCTACCCTTATCAAGAGAGACACATTAATGCCTTTCAATGTAACTTCATACTTACTAGAAGTTGATGCACCATGGTTAGTGGCTCAGAGCTTGAGAACTTTTGAACCTATTGGAGAGCATTGTTGACCTATAAAACTGTAGAATGAAAAGGGGCTCATATCTATAGTAGGAGACAATATTAAATTGGCCTGAGTGGCCACTAATTTTCTTATTCAATTTGTGGCTTGTCTTGATGTGCAGCTACTCTGACCAATAGATGACAGGAACATACCTTGTGGTTTAGTGATCCCTATGCCTCCCTACAAATCCAAATTCCATTACCTTTTATTGTCAATCACCTTTCCTATTGTTGGCAACATTTTCCATCACTTGGTGAAAACACACACCAGGAGATTAAATGATAAAATAATTTGTACTTACCAATCTAGATTGTAGGGAAGGTTTCTTTTTCTAGGGATCATCTTCTATAAAATCCATCAATCCTTTCTTCCAAGGGATGAATTATTTTTTACTCTTACCTACGACTTACCCAATTGTGTTGAAGCCTACACTCTTAAAAATTTAATGTGCCTATATACCATTATGAAAGTGTTGTTGTATGCCATAAGCTTTGCAGAATCTTTCTCTGTCTTCCTTTTTTAAGGATTTTGTGGCTGACTTTATTTCATTTTGGGAAAGTCGACTAAATTTCATTTTGGTTATGTTGTGGATAGAGTAGAAAGGATGTATTCCTAAGAAGATAAGACCAATCCTTTTATAGAAAACAAATTGGAAAAATAGATTGTGTTGTATAGATCCTTTAGTACAATTATTTTTATGAATAAATCTCCTTTATGGGTTTGCACCAAGGGATGGAAAATATTATTGATCATAAGATGATACTATAACTTTAATTCACAGTTATCCAATGTGATCTCTTTTACAGTCCTTATCATATGCCTTCTCACCATGCCATTTTCATACTCTTATGTATCTAATGCCTTTACCAAACCCATCTCCTGGATAGCCATCTTTAGAAGCACAACTCATATTGTCAGTTACATCTACTGCATGTTGATAGACCACATTGGGGTCATAGTGAACATCATCAAAAAGTGCCCATAATGCCCAACTCCCACTTTAGCCCACACTTTGCATCCAAATGGGTCAATGTGGGAGTGAGTATCCAACTAATGAAACTCTGGCATTGCAAATAGGAGAGCTGAGAAAATTCATCATCTCCATGGTGCCATATTGTCACATTCAGAATGGGAAAGAAAAATGTCCTATAAAACATGCACTGCTCATTATAGTGCTACATGGAAGGAATATTGCACTTCAACAGACAACCTGTAGTGTTCCTGTAGTGAGACAACTGGAGAAAGTTGCTCACAGAATTTGCATAATTCTTCATTCTTTTGACACTGAAGCCCTTGAGGTTTTTAGGATAGGAAGATTATAGAGGATCAATGATGATCCCATCTATTTAGAAACCAAGGAAATTATAGTAAAACTTGTTCACTTAAATCCTTGTAGTATTGTTATAGCATTGCAATTTGAATCCATCTAGTTGAAAATGCCTTGAATTAACATAGAAAAGATATCAAATTGAGGCATTCCCACAATTTTCATTTTTTTGGCTTGTGCCCTGAGCAATGTTAGAAAGCACTCTAATCAAAAATACCTGAGGCATCCCTGAACCCAAAAAGACTAGAATAATAAGATAGGAAAGGTTAATACTCATTTGTATTGAAAGCTACTACATCATTTTAAGGCATGCTAAGATAATATATACTTCCCAAAATAACAAAACAAATACCCATGTATATTTTTTGTATCCGCCTAGTTTTGAAGCCTACTATGGCAAGATTTTAAACTTGATATGATTGTAGTGTTCATCCTATGCTCATTACCTACTCTAAACATCTCCTTTCAGATTCACTACTTCAATTGATCGCAAAGTCTACAATGGTCCCTATCAAATCAACCCAAAAGTAGGACAATCATGGCTCAAAATATATATGCATTAAATTTCTTTCTTCATATATATATATATATATATATATATATATATAGTATTTTCTTTTTTTTCTTTGTTGGTTCTCTACAAGACAATAGGTTGAAAATTGCTTAGACATTGTAGTAGCCTGTATTTCATTGTGTGCTTGATTAGTGCTTCATTGTATGTCCACAAACACTAAGTATATGTCATGTATATTTACTCATATTACATATACATATCTATCAAAATACCAAAAATGACATTTTGGACATGTGGGTTCAAACATATTGGATTTGGGTCATGAAGACATGACTAGGGCTTTGTTGACAAATCCCGATAACTACTGTGTATACATTTTAGTATATAATATACACATTAGGTATATCACCAAATCCTTGAAATAAACTATTTTTGCATGTAAGTCAAGAGTCCTACTTTTCAGTCACCCATTCAAGATATAAAATATGAGGAAACCACCACTTTGATACAATTGGCACTCTGATAATATGTTTGTTTGCACCAAAACCAAGAAGTAGTTGCACTAAGGCATATTAATTTGAAGTCCATATCTCTACAATTAGTGCAATAAAACTTTTATTTTTCACGGATTTTTACCAATCTGCAAAATCTTGCAATGCTTTTACAATAGCCATGAACCATTAAAATAACAAAATACAATATAGACCCGAGGGGGTCTTCATTCTTGTCCAAATAGAAATATTACCAACTTGGTGAAATTTTTCTTTGGAAAATATCGAAGAGAATAAAATGATTTTGGATCTTCGTAAACATTCATGGCTACTGTTGTGTGCCAAATTGTAAATTTTTAAGTTGTGATAACCTTATAACCTCTTACGTGGATATTTAATAAGAACAGAGTTATGCTTGAGCTTTGAGTAGTTTGAAGTAAAATTGAATGTTCAAATATAGAGGTATTTTTTGCTACTTATGTAGTTTTTCCACCCTTTGTTAAACTTGGGGAGAAAACTTTAAAGGGAGACCATTTCAACTACCTCAACGCATATTCTTAGTGTAATTTTAACAAACACTTACCTTGCAAGCTCTAATCTCTCACTAGGAATACCACCTTCCTTCCAAACTCATATATGTGTAGTGTCATTGCCAGGTTGTAGGTTCAAACTTCAAACCCCACATCAGCTAGTTTCCGTCAGATTGCATGGTCCACCAGGTCGATGTGCATGGTAGTCTTCAAGTTAGGTGGCTTCCCATTTTGACTTGAGTTCACTTTTGATAGTGTTTACATGGACTTGTCTTCCCTACTTCAAAGTTTCTAAATAGACACATGAACTTAAAACACCAATGAAGGTGACCCAATCTATCTTCATTCTCTCCAACAAAATTTCTCTAAAAATATGTAGGGCTTTCTCACCATACCTAATCTGAGCATATATTTCCATCATTGCATACCAAGAAACTACATTCCTTGTAGACATTGTATCAAATAATTGGTGTGCACTATCTAAGGTTCCAAACTCATAATGATTGATGTCCATGAAATGTCATCTAGCATAGCCATTTTATCAAACAAATGGTGTGCATCATCTATACACCAACACATTTAGTATATATTTCCATAAGGGAAATCCCGAAAAGGACATCCAATTCAAGTTCTCTTATGATTATCAAGCCATGTAGATGTCTTCCTTGCTCAGTGGAGTGTAAGGTAACAAGCATTGAGGTCACTAGTTAAGGTAACATAATTTAGCATCGTGCCATACCTATGCATTTCATGGAACTGTTGGAGGGATTCCTCACGATACCCATGTTGGGTGTAGATCCCAGTCAATGTACTCCATGAGACCACATCCCTCTCAGGAATAATATCAAGAAATCACCTTGCATGTTCTAACCTACCGCATTGGGCATATCTAACAACCAAAGAATTCCATGTTAAAACATTAGGCATGTAGATGTAGTCAGACACTTGGATTGCATCCTACATTTTATCACACAAATTTCAATAAGATCAAGCTCCAGAAAGGCATTTGATTCAAGTCCCACTTTGATTACCTCAGCATGAACTTGTGCTCCATACTGCAGAGAAAAATATTTGGTGCACAAATTTAGACCACTTTCCAATGTAAATTGGTCTCGCCTGAAATATACAAGCTTAATTTTCAAAGTAAAGCTTTAGAGCCTCCTTATTATGGCCTTGCAGGGCACAAGCTGAAATGGTCAGCCTGAAATCTGTAGGCTTCATATGAAAATAAAGCTTTAGAGCCTCCTCATTGTGGCCTTGCTAGGTAAAAGCTTAAATGTTTCTTTTCCAAGACACGAAATTGTTGGGTCGTGTTATATTCTTTCCACATAGTTAACAGGGGGTTTGAGGGGTACCCATAACCCAACTTTATGGGGTCCGGGGCAGCGCCCCGGAAAATTTTGGTTTTGGACCCTATGTTAGGTTGGGCGGACCCACCTATGGTTTTTTGCATGATTTGTGCACATGTTTTTTAGACGCGATGGTTTTCGGTCCATGGTATTGGATGCTTCGGCATATATAAATATGTATTGTAACATTGAAAGGAACATATGAAAAATCAAGCTGGTAGTCCAGTTTTGGGATCCAGGGGAAAATATCTGTGCATATGTGTTTTTTATGTGTTATGCTCTCACATTGTTTATTTTTCTGTGATTTAGAATTCGTATGCAGGTAATTTCTGTACGGGGTTAAAACCTACATGAATCAGCCCTACAAAATCAATTGCCCACTTCTCAAATGGCTGCAATGAAACTTGTGGATTTAGACGTAGCTCATCCCTCCGCAATGGCTTTCCCATTCTATGGCATGCATCGCATGCCCTAAAATATGCTTTGGAGTCCTTTTGCAGTGTTGGCCACCATGTCCTAGCGCATAAAATCTTTTGCACTATTGCTTTTCCTACGTAATGGCCTCCCAGCAACCCCTCCATGAGCTTCAACTAGGATACTGCTTCATTGAAAATCAAACACATATCGTCGCACTTTCTCATACGATCCCATCTTATACAAGTGACCTGTAATAACAGAAAAAAATTTGGTGCGCACCTCCAATTTCTTCTTCTATTTACTCATGTATGCTTCTTGAGACGTTCCCGTAGTTAGGAAGTGGATAATGTATACAAAGTGATTATCTGCAATGTGCACTACAAATATCTATGTGACAGGAAACCCTTCTTCTAAATTGGTAGGCTCCTATCCTGTTTCAAAATGCGAGAGATGATTTTTCCCTACATTCAATCGCCCTGGCTACACAATCACCTCGAAATCATAGTCTTGAAACAACAACATCCGTCTGCAAATTTCCACCCCCAGCAAAGGCTTGTTGGCTAGGTACTTTAATTTAGAATGGTCTGTATACATCTTAAAGTGTCCTCCTAGTAGGTAATATCTGAACTTCTGGAGCGTGTACACCATAGCCAACCCTTCACACTCTGTCGTTGAATAATGCTTTACAACCTTAGACAAATTCTTGCTTGCAAATGTTATAGGGTGATCCAATTCTCCTTCATCGACCTGTGTTAGCACTGCTCCCAGTGCAATACATGAAGCATCCACATGCACATTAAATTCCTTCTTCCAATCTCGGAAGACTAGGATCAGCGTGGTGACTATTTTCTCCTTTAATACATCCAGACTTCACTGACATTCTTCATCCCAATAGAATGTAGCATCCTTCTTTAGTAGCTCTTCCATTAGTGCAGTAATCTGGGCATAACTCTTGATGAAATTCTGATAGTATCTAGTATGACCCAGTGTTGTGCGCAACTATTTAACACTTCTTGGCACCTCCAAATTAATTATAAACATGATCTTAGTAGGGTCTGCCATTAAACCTTGTCTTCAGACCACATGACCCAGCAATATTCCAAAAGGGATGCAAAATAAGCATTTTCTCATGTTCAACGTGATCCGATACCTTCGGCACATATCCAACATCAAGCAAAAACTAGATACATGGCTCTTTACTAGTCCAAACCATGTCCAATCATCAAAGTATACCTCCAAAAATTGTGAATGAACTCTTTGAACACCGCGATGACTACACGCGAGAAGATCACTGGTGCTTTTTTGAGCCGAAAAGGCATTACCGTATACTAAAAGCATCCCCACTTAGTCATGAAGGTAATCTTACTATTTCCTTCTGGCACGATCTTGATCTGATGCTACGTAGAGAACCCATCAGTGAACGAATATGCTTCCTGTCCTCCAACATTGTCGAATACCTCATCTGTGAACGGAGTTGGGAAAGGATCATGAATGCAGGCATCATTGAACTTCCTGAGATCTACACAAATTATGATTT
Organism: Pinus taeda; assembly: GCA_000404065.3. NCBI lineage: Eukaryota > Viridiplantae > Streptophyta > Pinopsida > Pinales > Pinaceae > Pinus > Pinus taeda. The sequence goes on from APFE030096726.1 coordinate 177,498, forward strand.
CATCCTTTTGCTTCTTTTCCTGAACTACCATGGGACTCATCCAATCAAATTCCTCCATCGGTTCAATGATACCTGCTGCAAGCATCTTGTCCAACTCTAGACAGACCTTTTCCTTTTATTTGGGATTAAGGAGATATGGTCTTTGCTTAACAGGCTTCACATCTGGCTTTAAAGTTATTTTCATCACTCCTAAATCGCCGATGATGCCTTTCAAGTCTGAAAATTTTGTGGGAAAAAAATCTTGATATTCGCAGAGCAACTCAGCGACCTTATCCACCATAGCATCATCCCAGATGTCCCGTATCTTCACAAACTTTGGCTCCACTTCTATGCCAATATTCGCCTCTCTAGTATTTAGTGGAATAGTGATATCTAGATTCTTTATCTGCAACCACTCAACTACATGGTGGCCTTCTACCTTTGGGATGTTAATGTTCCTTGGATCCCCATCTTCTTCTTTAGTAGTCACATTGTAACACTCCAACGCATGGTGCAATTGGGTGGTCCAATCTGGTTGAATCAAATCCAAGGGATCCTGTGGATTCTAAAGATCACTACCTTGACCTCCTGCGATGCTTCATTGATGCATTCGAATCCATCCCCAAAGTTGAATGTCATAAAAAGTCCCTGTCTCAAAACATCCCACTCTTCAGTTCTGTGGTAGAGCTCTATTCCCAAGTATCAATTCATTGGTATTACATCCAAAGTGTGACAAAAAAAATGCACCCACTCCAGTTGTGGCTTTGCTCCATAAGCGACAATCCATTTTTCTAAGTGACTATGAAAGTCACTCCTCCCATCATATTTCTCTGTCAGTCTCACTTTTCGGCAACCAAACAGCAACCTCATCATTCTTCGGTATTCACGCCATCCATTAAACTTGCCTTTATGTGTACCCCACCATTGTGCGGGTGTAGTGTGCAATGCCAAATCTAGTGCTTGGAAGTGATGCTTCTCAGGAAATTTTCTTTCAAATGCATCCAAAAATTTATTTACGTTAGTTATACCATCATAATAAGGCAAAATCCTTACCTTTGATGATACACAGTGCAACAATTTAGTCATCATGCTATAGCGCACAGTAGATCCTTCATGCAACATATCCTGCCAGTGCTCCAACTCTTCATTTGAATCTGATGTACAAGAACTTTCATGGTCCCATGCAATGCATCCATCAGTTGTCGAATTAAACCAATCTTGATCTTACATTGTTATTTTATAGATCTGGTCTAGATCATCATTGCTTTTCTCATAATCATGGACCTGTTCAGTATAGCACAGTCATCCTGCAAAGGTCGAAAGGTATTACTACGTAGAGCGATTTCCTTTCAAATGACATCGTTCACTTCTTCAAATTGATTACCCCATTCATGTCAATAGCTCAATCAATCCCAAGGAGCAAAGGTATGGATTTCTATCATCCACAATCTCTATCACTTCAAAATCGTCCAGTGCACTCACGCCTTCAATATCTACTGTCACTCCCTACAATTTTCCCATGGCGATAATCTTCTGTTGATTTTCCATCCTTAATTGAATCATAGATCACTGCAGCACAGGTATCCCCATTATTTCCATGTTTATTTAGGCAATAAGTTCGCATTCGACCCCAAGTCCAAGATAACTTCATCCATTTCATATTCTCCTATTTGCGCAGTGAGCCTCATCTCATGCCCTGTTATTGCCTTATGCTTACCAATTTTTTTGATTACATGCAGTCCCTCAAGAGCATTTTATTTTCAAGCACACTTGTTTATTAATTCCTATAATCTTTTCATGGCCTTGGTGTCACGTAGAAGCGTCATACAAGTCTCCAATAATATAGTAAGCATGGACAGGTCCATTTCTTTAGACATCTTATCTTAGCTTCCTAAGGTAGAGTCCTTAGCAAAGTTTTTCTTTGCTTCCATGAACATTTCTTTCACGCACTCCAAATCAAACCCAACCTCTTTTTCTGGAGCTTTGTGGACCTACTCACGTTCTTTAGGTTGCTTTCCTTTATCTTCGCTGGTCGTCATTCCACTTCACATCATGATATTCACATTCAGATCCTCTTTGTGGGGTTCGACCCTCATCATCTACAGATTCTAGGTAGGCTGTTGAGGCTGCACCCTCTTCTCCTATATTTTAGCTATCAATATAGGGTAGTCTTCTATCGCGTGATCAAACTAAGTATAGTATCAGCATGACAAGCGTGTTGGGCTTGTACAATCCCATGCATAGTGTCCTAACACTCCACAATTGTAGCAAATGACTTGTCCCCGACCTCTCGCAGGTCCTCCTCCTCCTTGGGCTTGTTCGCATGCTTGCCCAACACCTTGATTTGAAGGTCGAGCCTCTGTTTGCATTCAATATGTAGGCATTCTTTCCATCATCATCTCATAGCTACAACAGTTACACTCGTCATGGCCCACCAATTTACAGAAGTTGCAAAAGAGCTATTGCAGTGTCTGCAAAAAGTTCTGCAACAAGTGACAATTGTCTATTACATGCTTTACATCTACCTGACAGATAGCACACCACAGCGTGGGCCCTATTCTTGGCCCTGCTTGAGCTTCCAGCCTTAGAGGCACTGGGCCTCATCCTGCAACATAGCTCGTGAAGATAGGGCAGTGATGTTTATCATGCCCCTCACTCTTGCATTTCAGACACCAAACTCTATAGCGCACCTCTGGTGAAGCCACTCTATCCTTCTTTAGACTCTGAAACTCCAAGAAAAGATTCTACAACTCTATGTGAATCTATTGAACTCCTAAAGCATTGTCTTGAATCAGTGTCTCATGCAATCTCATCACAATTTCCAGGGATTTTTCCTGAGTCCCAATTTTTTGCTGCGATAAAGAAACCCTTAGTTGGGGTAAGACCGAAGCTAGACACCATTCGCAGTGTTGTCCATTTGTAAGATTCATGTTAGTTTTTCGGATCTGGCATTTCAATATTTGATTTGGCTCCAGAGGTGTTTTGCCAGGCCTCATCATGATTTTCTTGAATCCAATGACTAATTGTGATTCAGTCTTAGGCCAACTAAGTTCCTTAATCAGCGTGTTTAAGTGTCGGCCAATGATGCCAGTGGGTTATCAGTGCATTACTTAATGTACCATGTTAATGTGTGATCTTATAGAGCAGTAACCAACTGTGTTTTATTCATATGACCATTTGTAATATTCTAAGTTGTCCACATGGCCTTTGCAACGAACCAAAACTAGTCTAGGTCCTCATTTCCCAAGCCCTTGAAAATGAGGAACTTCATTGTATTCGACATATTGAATGGTGGGAGAGGTGGTGCAGGTGTGGGCAAAGGTTTATGTTGTGGAGGTGAGGGTGGAGGTGGTGTGGCTAGATGGGGTATTCGCGAGAACCCTTGCCTTATTAATTGGACAATGCTCTGTGGTGAAGCATGTGTTGTTCCTTCATCGTCACTTAGAGGAGGCTCAATCAGGAGGCTATATTTAGGGCTTGTTCTCCCTCTAACCCTAAATAACTTTCCACTTCGTGTAGCTACAAATATCAAGGTAATGGCATAACCCACTTTTCACACAAGAGGATTTTAATCGAAGTATTCAAATATCTTAAATACTTACCTCGTAGTCCCTTGAAGAAGGGTCACTTTTATTCATTGTAGCTGACCGAGGTATCAACTGTGAATTTTGTCACAAATCCTCCTATGACGTAATCAAGCTAGTGATCGAAAGTGCATGCAATCTTAACTCCAGAGGATTCTAATCTTCGCACTAGCTCCAGGGTCCACACTATTGGACCGTCAAGCCTCCACCTTCCCTGGCTGTCTGCCAATTTAGTGATCCACTCGTATAGATCAATCAAGAATGAACAAAAGAAAATTTCGTGTATCTCTGTGTATAGATACCTGTCCAACCACTGTTCTTTTTTCAAGCGCATATTTCTTTTTTCTTGCATCGCGAATTCATGGATCTTTCTATCCAACCACTCCTTAATTTCTTTGTTTGCTAGATTCCAGTGATGCAACATCACACATCTCTTTATGTAGATCCCAGTCTTGGCAATGGAACCATTTTTTGGCTTAGTGGGTCCTGACCCAGGTTTAGAGTTAGTTTTTCCAAACAAATCCCTACACTACTAGCCCTTTTAGCATCAACCTACGAAGCGCAGACTGAAGTCTCACCCGAAGCAGTATGTGGAGATTCCTGAACCAAGTTTCCGCACCTAGAGATTAGTGTAATGTCATTTTATGTCATAAACTTTCCTTCGCATAGATCAATAAGACTTTAGGGCTTATCAATATAACTTCCCCTAATCAGATTCTATACCTCTGCAAATGTTCTCGACCATCCTTTGCGAACCCTAAATAGGTGAATCAACCACTTACGTGCCTCTGTGATTACCCTTATTCTCATATTTACCCAAATCATTTTAATCATCGGTAACCTTAACATGCAACAAAATATTCTTCGCGTAAATAGTTATTATTACTTACGTTCATGTGACAACATATATCATGTAAAATCACCCATCAATACAATGTTAATTCAAAAAACCTTCATTCATCATAACATAATAGTGCATTCATTCATAACAAAAGGAAATAGATAAACACAAGAATTTCTGGAATAGTCTCTATATTAATACTTAGTTCTTCTTAGAGGCTCAGGAATTCCCTGCACACTCAGTTGTAGGGGTCCGCTTACTCAGTTGTAGACTCTACTCTAGGCCTCTACGCACACAGCTGCAGAGCCTCTCTTCTACTTTAAGACTTCTTCTATTTTCTTCCTACTGACCCATTACATTCATCTTCATCATCACTTACCTCCTTTAGAGTCTCTAAGACTATCCTACTTATACAATCCCATGGTCCGCGAACCATGGGTAGATCTATAAAATCCAACATAACTTACATAAAAGAAGGGTAAAACCCTTTATGACACTTTACTATCTACATGCTCCATGACCACAACTTGCGGAGACTTTACATTATTTACAAAAAAACTTGGGCTTTTTGCCCCAAAACTTGGGCTTTTGCCTCAAAATTGACCCCAAGGGACCATGTCCCAACAACAACCTTGGGCAGATGAGGCCTGCCAACTCTCACAGGTAGTAACTCTCACAAGTAGTAGAGGGAAAATTGAAGAGCATGCAACAAACACAAAGGAAAATCATCCTCGCAACAGAAGGGTCAACATAAAAGCTCATGGACGAAGTTCAACAGGTCGTAGAGTAATGAACAACAATAATTCATCAATTAAAGTATCTATACATATGCCTAAAAGAAAAGATCAAGCGCGTGCTAGCTGAGTGACTCGAGGAAAAGTCACATCTATGTGTTTGGGGCCTATTGGGTAAAGGTCCCCCAGGTCTAAGTTTTGTCCGAGTCATGTAAAGACTTCACATTTTGAGGAGTGGAGCGCAATTAGCATAGAGTTATAAGAGTTAAAGGGGATTTAGGGCAGGCCAAAGACACTTGTTTTGTAAAGGGATGAGATTATCTAGAGTATTTTAAGCTCTTCCAATGGTTTGGAAACCATGGTATTGTAAGGGTAAAAAAATATATAAAGGGATGTCTTATCAAGTCTGAGGTAATAAATGGATGAGATGATATGTTTTTGAGTCTGTAATTATGATATATTTATGTATTCAAGCAAAGGGGAAGGCTCCTATAGTTGTGTGGGTGAAGACCTTGGTAAGTCTACAGTTGTGTATATAGGCCCCTGCAACTATCTACGCAGGGTTAGAAAGAGCGCATCTGTGAAGACTTGAAATAATAAAGAAGCATCTGAGATAGATCTATGTATCTTCTTATAATCGTGTAGTTTTAGTGTTTTATCCTATTTATGATTCAACTTTGTACATTTCTTCTATAATTACATTGCAAAGTTTCAAATACTATTTTATATGATGAATAATACATTTTAGACTAGTTACACGTAGCTCACAATTCTATTAAGTAGGAAAATTCTTTGCGACTGTAACAATAAGGTTAACAGTTCATGAAGGTCGGATTAAGCCCTAAACTGATAGAAACCTTACAACCACACTGCATAGCCCCTTTGGATCCAGATACCTGGTTCTAGCATCCCTCAATATTTCCTTGGGTGAGACCATGGTTTACGCAACGCAAATCATTACCCAACAGGCCAGTAGTATAGAATTTTGTGCGTTAGCATAGCTAACTCTGAACCTAGGTCTAAGCGCATGAAGCTAACACTCACGCCATATCTCACCTTCAAAGTCTCGTCCATGGTCTAAGACCAATTGTTTTGAAACTCCAAGTCGAGCGATAGCGTGGTTGAAAAATAAGAAGGTTGCAGTAACCGTAGTGTTATTGAATGTTGGTGTTATGTAGTATTCTTCTCGAAGGTGTACGAAAATAAACCACTTTATGTTTTTGATAAAAAAACAACCCTAACAGTAAAAATGGCTGTTAAACAGTGTGGATCTGCTGCAAATGATAGAAACAAAACTTTCCAAAGCCTTGATCTATGCAACAAAAATAGTTAAAAAACAAAATTAAATAAGAAAATAAGCATAAGTAACCCCAATAATCCAATGGAAACTAGATATATAAAGAATATATTTTATTAAATGACACTTGTGAAGGGAACAAATAATGTTACCAGTCCCCCTCTATGGGATGGGTTCTTGGCTATCCTCAATGTCTTCAACTTTTGTAGAGTCCCTCTCCTCTATAATGTGTAAAACCCAACAAACAAAATGTTTGAGGTCAATGAGAACTCAAATGGAAAATAAAAATGGAGTGCGACAATGATAATAATCAAAGTTACAACAATGAGTGAAACAATGAAAATAATGAAAAGTGAAGAATGAATGTAAAACCAATCTATTTATAAAAAAAGATTAGGTTATTCTTGAATAATGGGAAATAATAAAACATTATTATCCAAGTTCTAGAATTAACCATTTGGATTATTTTATTATATTTGGTTGGAGGAAAAAAGTATTTAAACTTTTATTTAGAAATAATAAATAAATAAATGATTTATTTATCATCTCAAGAAATATGGTTAAGGAATAATAAACAAATAATGATTTATTTAAGTATTCCTATGGGATTTAGTCAAAATTGACAAGGAATAGTAACTAATTAGTGATTAATTAACTATTCCTAGAGAAAAATAAGATAATTAATGATTTATCTATTTATTTCTCATAACTGGGTCAAATATGACAAGGAATATTAGCTAAACAATGGTTTAATTAATTATTCCTATAAGATAATTAAATAAATAGTGATTTATTTAATTATTCTTCATGGGTTTAACTATAAATGACTTAACAAATTTGGTTTATTAAGTAATTTCTTAGAGTGAAAGAAATTTTACTATGGTAAAATTGGCTCTACATGGTGTACTTCGATCCATCTAGTAAATTATGGCTAGGTGATTAATTTTTGGTGATAACAGATTTGCCCCCAACGTGTGAGAATTAGGAGAAAAACATATGACCGAAGTACATTGTAAGTACACCATCACTAGACAACGAAGTGGAGTTAGAGAGAGAGAGAGAGAGAGAGAGAGAGAGAGAGACCAATGGAGTTGAAGCGATAGAGTATAGTGACAGAGGGGGCGAGACCAATGTAAGTCTACTTTTATGTTGTGGTACCGGATCTCAGTGAGGCAGGGGAGGCATACCTATATCTGCCAAGATAACTTAATATAAAAATAATAATTTGCCCAGGAATATGAAGTTTAGAAATAAAGTACACGCTAAATGGTACATGACATGCCGGCATAAATGAGCCATAAAATAATACAATGTGTCCTATATACATAATGCACTGGGAAACCCATGAGCCAGGAGTGAATATAATAACATCTAAGTACATGAGATATAATGGCCCTTCCCTCAAAAAATGGGTGGGAGGGAGGGTATAGCAACCAAATAAGCCCTACTGAATGGGAAAGGGCTCTACAAAACTTAATGGATCAACTGAAGAAGACGTGCATGTAATGAGCGTTGCAAGTGGCAAGAACCAAACCCATCAAATAGGGTGAACTACATCTGAGGTTGTAGCATAATATGAAGGCATTCGGGCATGTGGGGGGCTACCTAAAGGGCCACCCCCTCATGAGGTCTGAAAAATCTCACACACAGCCCATAATCACTGGTACAATTTGTTGCATCACTGGACCATCATGTGTACAAATTAGAAGCATGAAAAAACCAATTCAAGGGGAAATGATGATTCCCTTTCCTTAATTTGAGGCACCGAACAAGAGTGGAAGCTGGAAGTAATATAAACCACCCTCTAGGCTGTTCTTCTAGAATAGACATGTTGATGTCGACAGAATAGAGCTCGCCATAGGTGAGGCAATGAGGATCCTCAACTAAGTCATGAGGGAAAATAGTAATGTTACTGATGGACTGACACCAGGGAAAATGGAGAAAATGTGACTGAGGGAAAAATAAATGACTTACCTTGTAAGAGCATAAAGTGCATGGTTGACCTAGTAGCCACTGACTAGACTCTAGAGGGGATGGTAGACATTATGATTGAAGGCCAAAATGGGAAATACGAGATGAATGGTATGCAAAGATGGATGGAATAATGTGACATGATATAATGGGATGTGAAATAGATTCCATGGATGTAAGGGTGACTCATCAAGGATGCTCTGAACAAGAGTGACTCGATGATGCTGCCACATACAATAGGCTTGGTGGGGGCCATGAAAACATGAGATGTTGTAACCTATGTAAATGCATTACAAAAATAAATACACGACGATCAATGGGACATGCTATGGGTGAAATGTATTAAGGTAGAGTGCATTGCAAGGATTAGGAAGGAGTTTGCCTTCAAAATCCTGCAAAAGATATGCCCCATTTCCTAAGTCCAAGGTTAATCAGTGGTAGACATAGCTTCCAGAATATCTTGATCAGAATGGAAGATGGGCAGACGGGAGGAAGACTGACTACATGATGCGGCGAGGAGACCTGGTGCATCACCTTGAGAAAGAAGGTTCCCATACACATCATATGGAATGGTAGACGATGAGATAGTTGATGGAAAACCTACCTATTTTGAGACCGAGGTTTCCACAAAGGGGGTTTGATAGAAGCGTGTGCAGAAACCCTAGAAAGGTGTTCTTGCGAGGAACTCAAGGATGACAACAGGTAAAAGATATGGACTATGGAGTCTATCATGTCGACATCAGGGGGAGGGATAATGAGGGTGGGACCAGATTCCCCCTATTTTGGTGTACTAGTGGTACCAGAATCCACAGTTAGAGGAGTCGATGATCCACTACAAGTGGCCTCAAAGTCACGAAGAACTTGGATGCAATAAAGAAATTCATCAAGATAGGGGCAATAATGGGAGTAGTAACCATAATGATCGCACAAGGAACAAGGGTGATTTGTGAGCATTGTTTTAAGTCTTTTGGATGAATCGAGTAAGATAACTTGGAACTCAGGGATATTAGACTCAGGAAACGATGCATGAACCAAAGTGTTGAGACAAGAAAGTTTAGGACAATTATTTGTGGCATGCCCAAGAACTTCACACAAAGTGCATGGAGATTTCAACTTTGGAGGCTTAGGAGCTAGAGGTGCTTGGGGAGCCTTGTCCTTTGCTTCCTTCTTCTTGGCTTTGCCCCCCTATTTGGATGCTTTCACAATAGGAGTGGGTTCCTATTGAGGTTGCGGTGGAATTGAAGTAGCGACAGGGGTTGTAGGGAACGATTGAACCAAGGTTAAAGCATGATATGGTATGAGCTGACTAAAAGGATTGTTCATTGGGGGATCAATTGACCCGACTAGGATCCCCAAAGTCATATTAGGGAGAGTCAATGAAGCCATGATAGGGACAAAAAGCATTCCAGGAGGAGGAAGAAAAAAAGGCATCTTCCTGTAGGGTAATGTCTCGGCATAACAACTCCTGGATGGTTAAAACCTAGAGGAATAGTTTGGTGGGAACAAATGAGAGGCACCCACAAACGGAGGAGGTCCTGGGAGGTGGATTCAGATGGCTCAGCTGAGATGGTAACAATAGGGTGCTAAGGAGTTGGTTGTTGACCAGAGCTAACAAACTGCTTTTGAGTAGTTTGTGATGCTTGTAACATGCAAACAATCAAAGAGCTAGTCTCAGAGATGGGAGGGGGAGGACCAGGGAAAGAACCCAACAAGGTTGAACCTTTGTAGACTCTAGGTGAAACACCAGTGAGAGGGGTGGCAAACTTCTTCCTGGAAATTGATGAGATAATGGAATCATGGGAGGTTAAGGATGACAACTCATAATATGTCAACTAATCGATAGTGACGATATTCCCTTCAATGGGGAAGCACATCTTGCAGAAAACTGTAGATGTGACAATTGACATGGAATATGTGTAGCTACGACACAATATAATGTTGTAATCTAGATGGGCATCAATAAACTAAATTTCTACATGGATATTCTTTACGGCAAGAGCCACTGGACAATTGCGATACATGCTGAGAGGTTGGGAGGGGTGACCATCCCAAGCATGCAAAGTGATGGTGGATGGGGACAGTTCAAGTGACTTGAGTTGTTTCCAAATGGAACTGGACATCGCACAAGTGGATGCACCTTCGTCAATAATACATCGGGAGATGATGGAATTACGTACTCGAACTGGTATCTGGAAAGCAACAGATGGAGGTAATGGGGTATGTTTTGATGGATCAATAGGAAAAAAAATCAAATGAACGTTTGAAGGATCTAATGCACCCAAAGTAGGTAGTAGATATTTCTTTTGAGATGGGCATGACTGGAGAACCTCTAGCATCGACATGGAAGCAGGTGATTACGCCAAGTTGTCTATTATATTGTATATATCGACAACTCATTTAGAAGTTGTGTTACGGGGTAATCATCCCTTGAGGATATTAGGATTTAACTCAACTTTAGGTTGAGGGATATGTAACGGACAATTTGGTGTTGTAAGAGGCTGAGTAGATGTTTTTTTTTTGGTCTCAGTTGCAGACAAAGACAGTGGCTTGTCATATTGATGTGATTGAGTTTGCAAGTTGATATCCGAGGTAATGACCTCGTCAGAATTCATCATAAGAATCTCGTAATCACGAAGAATAGAAGGTTGGGAAGGGTGCGCTACTTTACCTTGCTCAGGTTGAGCAGCAACAAATCCTTGCTGAGTGATCCGGATTTAAACAAGAATTCAATAAATTACAGAGATAACCATAAACATAGAGATGCAGTGGAAATAATACTTCATTTCATTAATGTAAAATACTAAAATATGCTTACAAATAGCAATGGAAATAAACCAGCTAGGGCGATGGTAGCTTATCTCCGAGAAGAGATGTGGCAACTATATGCCTCTGAACTGTGTTACAATGAGGCTCGAAGGCCTATTTATTGTTGAGAAACATGGGAAAACCCTAAACATCCAAAAACCTAACCCTAGAAGATGAAACACCAAACTATGGGTCTCATTTGGGTAAATTGGTACATCAACTTCTTGAGGTCGTAACTTTGGCATACAATCTCCATTTGACACGTACAATATCTCATTAGCAAGATCTATCCTAGAACTAAAACTTTGGGAAGAGCAAGATGGGTCCATGGACCCATGTTACTCCAAATTTTCCCAAAAAACGTCATTTAGGGCCTCAAAACTGCTCTGGAAGTTTAGTACTCGAAAAACGCCTAAAAATAGTAAATTGTGCTATAATTAAGGAAACTGAAAAGCTGAAAGAAACAATGGTGGGGGTCTAAGTGGACTTGGTGGGTGGCCACCAATATCCACCTAGATCATTCCTCCTCCCGTAGGAAGCAATGGTCCCCATTGCGTTGAGTTTCTCCATGAGATGAGGAAATTTCTGCTGAACTTGGTCCCTGGTGAAGGAGTTGGCCTGCTTTGACAACTCGATACAGTTCGATATTCTATTGGTGATTGTGCTTGATCTGTGTGTCCATGATCCAATCAATTTTCACTTGTTCCATGCAATCTAGATTTAACTCTGTGGGTGTGAGCTGTTTTGCAATGTTGAATGTGTCTAGTAATGGTGGATGAATTGTCTCCCATAGCCTTGGTAATGGTGTAAGGACCATATTTGAGTGGTCTTAGTTTCCGAGAGGCTCTGGTAAGGTGTTCCTTTTAAAAATGCAACCGGACCTTGTCGCCCACTTGAAACTTGTGTGGCACCCGAATTTGATCATGTCGCTACTTGTACTTGGAATTTGATTTCTCCAGAATATCATGGACCTACTAGGGAATATGTTGGATGTGCTTAATGAAGTTGTTTGACTTATCTGTTTCAGATTGGACATGAGTCGAATCTACGTGAATAGCTACAAATGGCATGGCCACATCAATGGGACATAGTGGCTGGAATCCCAAGCCCACCTGAAAAGGGTTGTGGCCAGCCAATTGTGGAGAGCCCCGTTGTAGCTGTGTTGAACATAGGGGAGGCTCTTGTCCCATGTACGTGGATGCTTTTTGTTGTACATGCATAGAATGTGTACAATCATCTTGTTGACAACCTCTATTTGGCCATCAGTTTGACGATGAAGGCTATGGACTTAGTGAGTTTGGTGTCTAACATCGACTAAAGACTGGACCAAAATGTACTGAGGAACCTGCTATCTTGATCTGAGATGATAGACTGTGGGATCCCAAAGTGTACCCGCACTTGTTAAAAGAAGAGTTTAGCAGTAGCTTCTGCTGTGATATTCTTCTTGCAAGCCACCATAATGGCCATCTTCGAGAACCTATTAACGACGAAAAAAACACAGTCGTTTCCATGCTTAGTGGAAGGAAGGCTTGACATGTAATCCATGGAGATGGATTCCCAAGGTCAACTAGTGGTAGGTAGCGGGGTATAGAGGCCTTGCTTCTTGACAGTTGGTTTCGCAATGGCATAGGCAATGCATGATCTAATGTACTTCTTGACATCCTGTCAAATATTTGGCAAATAGAAATATTTTTGCAGTACTGCCACCATTTTCTCGACCCTGAAATGCCCAGTAGCCTAACTATAGTGTGCTTCCCAAATCATCTTGGCACGCTTGCTTGAAGTAACACAAAGGTGACCCAGGTGGCATAAAAGGGCATCCTAGAGGTGAAAATCTGGAACATGCTGACCCTCCAAGAGTGTCTGGTATGAGTGGCTGAATTCTAGTTTGCTTTTGTAGAGAATCGGCGAATCAAAAGTCTCGTGCCCATAAGAGTTGAAAACGGTGGTTAATGCCATGATCGGTGGTCGACTGAGGAAATTTGCAACATTCTTGGTGTTGTCATTGTTGAGCTGGTAAATCCCCTCTGCGGACAGAGGCGATCCCACTAGCCTGACACGGGTCTAGCAACAATCACACACGCTACACGCAGGTTCCTAATTGCATAATTTAAAGATCGATCAGAAAGATCTACCTAGAATCCAACGCTATTTGTTGTTGAAGAAACGCCACTCCCGTCCTTTAGCTTTGGCTGGTCACTATCCTTACGCTCCACGTATGGACACCTGCACAAACAAAGAACAATCCAACACAAGCGTAAAATCCAGTACATGAAACTATATATCAGTCAAGCAAGATATAACTCAAATATCATCAGAAGACGCGTGAGTGGAACCATAATGATAGTCGTTCATTATTCAATAAAAGAAGAGAAGGATTACAACCAAAGAGGCCTGACGTTGAAATCTCCTCCAACTGGGTCAGCAGCTAAACATGCCTTGCAAAGTGACTTCCTCTCTCAATATTTCGGCAGCATAACTCCTCTATGGCTCTCAATTCTTGCTATCAATCCAGCATAATCTTAGCTCTCACCAAAAAACTAGTTGGTCCAATGCAGGGTGGCAGTCATTTATAGATGGAGGGGGAGGAAGTATTCATTGTATCTGGACACCTACTGAAGATTTGGCATTGTCCCAGAATAGCCTTTGAACTAGGTTGTCATGGATGAAAAAGACGCCACTCGACCACTTCCATGGGATTTTTCCCCAGAGAACTGCATGAGCAATGGAGGAAAAAACACTTCAGTGCGCGCTGGCCAAAAATCATGACCAATTTTGGATGGCGCGGGCTTTGTTCTGTGACAGTGCGTCCATGGGCACGCCCTCTTTGGAGGAATTGAGCCATTGGCGCGGCTTAGACACTGTGGACCCGCGCTAATGGAAAAATGGCATTTTTTAGGGTTAATCTTCAAAAGGTGTCTTCAAGGATTTTGAAGTTCATACTTAGGAGAATCCAATGCAAGTGTTTTTAAGTTGTGTCACTGGTCATAGGTCCATAAATGTGTCCTCCAGTGTGCGAAAGCAGGGGTAACAAGGACAGTGACCAACGGTGACAAATTACTGCGTAACAGATGCCCCCTAAAGCATGAGCCTAGAGAGAGAGAGAGAGGTGAAGTGCTTTACAAGAACATATATAGTTGCTGCCGAGAATCTGCACTGAGAGATACAGTATGATAGTTCAAATACATGATATATGTGGCATGGTCTCAGCCATCCATAAAGAGTACATGATGATCAAGATCCGTAGTATGGATGCAACCATATGGTTAGGATCAATGAATAGACTCAGGTATGGTTGCAGCCATCCAGTGAAAGAGTCATGTATCAAAATCACGCCTAGATTACAACATACACAATCCAAGGTCTTGCGCTCCACCTTGACCCGAACATAAGTACAAGTTCAAGCATGTGAAAATGTGAGCTGAAGTCGAACATGCATGAACATCATCTGATTACTAGCCAATGATGAAAGCTATTAACAGACACGAGAGGTACCACCAATAATGACAATGGTCCTCAAGGTACTATAGGTATAGTCTACGGCGTGTGAATGAATGAGCTGATGTCGAACACCCGTAGAGTTATCCGATCGAAGGCCAATGATGAAAACCTCGCGTCGAACATGAAGAACCTGCCATTGAGGCATGCAGGCTCCAAGGTACCAGAAGGGAGTCTCTAGGTCACTTTCCTGGATAATGAGCTGAAGTCGACAGGAAGTGATCTTCGTCGAAGGTGGGCCATAATGTTTCCCACATCATCGACATGAGACGGGAAGAGACAATGTTTGTGAAGTAAGATTTATGAACTATCAGACAGAGGTGGTTTCTTTCAGAGGTCAACTTCTCTTGAACATATCAGCGGCACGACAGTGGAGTTGGCAGTATTTGACGTCAATAGATCAGAGGTCAATGACATGGCAATGAGCAAATGAGAGGTCAAATAGGATCACCCGAACCCACGGAGGCAAGTGAAAACAAAGTGAGACATCCCCATCCTGACACGAAAACAGAAAAGTGCCATGTTCAAGAGCGACATACTGCCGACACGACTATAATTATGGTTCCAAAATTTTCTTTTTCCCCCGCCATTTATGGCGAGTACCCCAATTATTTTTAACAAGCTTGATGGGGATAGCATATGCTTGTGGTATAAGTTCGACCTTCTGTCGAATCCAACCTAGTAAAAGTTTAACGAGCCCTAGGGAGGAGAAGCTCAAGTCTCGTCATAACGACGAGTCCAATGTCGTCAGGGTTTAACGAGTCCAACATAGGTAAAACTTGGAGTCCTTTTCATGTTTAGAGAGTTTGAAAAAGACACGGAAAAGAAAAATCCAGAGGTCCTTTTTCGTAGAGTTGTGTCTCTCGGGTCCGAAAAAGTGTAAAATGGTACCCGAAAGAACCGCCCGATCAAAACGACTGAGGAGTACTTTTCATGAGTAGTGATTTCGATCTAAAAAAGTAGAAAAGGGATCAAAATCACGCCGTTTCGTAACCACTAACGAGTTTGAAACGACAAAAACCCGGTAATCTTTTTATATTTTAACGGTCGATAAAAGAACTTAAAACGACCGCCCCTTAGTAACCGTTTAACGAGCCAAGAGGGACAACTCGGCAATCTTTTCCGCTTTAAAAGGTCAGGAAAAGCGCTGAAAGCGGACCATAAGTAACATTTTCTTATGTTTTACCGAGCTTGAAAAAGTTAAAAAGACGCTCGTTTGAACTGCACTAGACCCTGTCATCATTCAACCAATAGCGTAAAACCTATTTTGACACGAAAATACCCTAAAAATACTTAAAATTAACACTTCGAATGCATTTTTGGGTTAAAATAGTGTTATAAATAGTGAAAAAGTAAAAAAACAAATTTACTTTTCACTTTTACCTTATGAGTTCACTGTTGGAGGGTTTCTAGTGCAAAATTCACCTGCTGATTGTGACCGATCCAGGACACCGTTCGAGTCGCCGTCTGCAACAGGTAAGAGGCCTCATCCTAAGCTTTATTTTCATTCCATTTTTTCTAGTTTTTATCCATACTTTAGGTCCCTGCAAGGAGATTTGAAAATTTTTAGGTCCATGCCATTGGCGTGGGTTTCCGGCACGGGACCGTGCCAATGGCGGAAATTTTGCATAGAGGCCGCGCCATTAGCGCGACTGTTTTAGAAACAGTCGCGCCAATGGCGCGATCTCAATTTTTTCCAAATTGGACAGTTAAAGTTGCAAATTTCTTTCAAATTATATCTCAATATTTATCTAATGATTGAAATATGTCCTTTGTTTGCAGGATTTTGCCAAAAATGGTGGTAGAATGGAAAGAACGAGAGCACAGCGAAGTTGATGCCCTAGCTTTGGTAGATGATGATTGTATGACTGCATTGAGAGACTGCGGGCTCAAGAAATTCTTTCATACTTCCTACCTACGTGCACAACCTAAGCTACTACGTTTCATAGTAGACGCTTGGGATATAGAGGATCAGGTATTCCGCCTGAAGGATCAGACATTGGAATTGGATGTTTCCGATGTCTATTTTATTACAGGTTTATCACGACGAGGTGTACGTCCCATTCTAACAGGCAGTCGACCTTCTGCAGAGAAGATCGAGGAGGTGAAAGATAGAATATGTCTTGAGGCACGTTTTGGCGTGAATAGCAGGAAAATAGATATAAACATGATTCCCAGCTTGGTTCTGTGAATAATTTTGTTTACCATTACCCGAGCAGCAGGTATAGAGGCACCCCATGAGGCCAGCAAGAATCACTTGTTGTTGGCCACCGAGTGTCTCCATCCTACAGTGTTTGATTGGGCTTCAGCGGTGACGACCAATATCAAACGACAGCTTACCAAATGTAAGCGGGATGGAAACAAACAGTTTGGGTATGGGTCCATCCTGGTGACCTTCTTTTTAGAGCGGTTGCCGATTTTTCGGGTACCTGGGGGCATAGTAGCAGATCCAGTGCTGAGGGAGCCGAGGTTGCATCGGTGGGCAAAACTTATGCCCAGAGGAGGAGGGGGCCAACAGATGTCCTGGAAGCCCGAGTTCTTTATTTGGCTTCGGCATCAGATGATAGTCATTGAGGACTGGCCCTATGCGGGCACGGATTTCACCGGAGATCCCGACCTCCCTCTACCTGACGGAGAGGATTGGGATGAGGAGCTGGGTAAGAACTCTATGTTTTTTTAATGTTTTTATGTATTAAAATTTTTTGTTAATACATGTCTATTTTCTAACAGCGTCTATATATGTATACAGATGTTGGCGCAAAGCGACCAGCTGACGTGCCCCACAATGTGTGCAGAGCGCAACCCGCAGTAGACCCTCAGATAGAGGGTGAGGACGATCTTGTGCAGAACCTTGAGGCACTAACTCGAGGTATCCCAGACTACGGCAGGTTAGCAGATGAGCCTAGATCTTATCAGAGGCACACGGTGGGGGTGTCTACTCGTGTTCATCGTCTGTTGAGACGTTTGGTGTGAGCAGTGACATGCTATCACGAGCATAACCGTGCTTAGACATCTAGGTTTCATTTTTGTACATTTTTGAGGAGTACGCCGTCAGCGGCTGTATAGACTTTTGACATGTATTATTTTTTGTAACGCGCGAGGTGCGTACACTTTGACTCATGTATATATATATACATATGGATTTTTTGGATGGATCTTGTACATGTGATGATGTTTTAATTATGCTATGCAAATGTATCAGTTGCATAACATGCGACCCATGTGTTTTTTGTATGTTTATATGCTTATGTTTTATTCCTAGATGGATCTTGTACATGTGACTATGTGTTTTATATGCTATGCGACTGTCGGACACATATGTAATCTAATGTATCTAGTGCATAACAAACAACCCATTGGAATGTATATACACGCATATATTTTATTCTTTATACACGACTTTATTTTTTATACAAGATTTTATTTTTTATACAAGCTTAAAAGCACGTGGCATACATGCAAACTATGCTTGATGGGAAGTGAAACGGGTGTGCCCCCAAACATCGTGTATCAATGTGATGTATCAAACCGAGGTATATGCCCCCCAAGCTTCAATCCATTGAAAATGGGTTGAAGGTTGAGCAAATGGTTATGTGTCCGAAAAACACGAACACATGGTTCATTGTTTTAACGAGGTTGACATAATGGATATGAACTATCCTCGAAATAAACAGCTTCATTATTTTAACGAGGTTAAGACACTAACAAAACTATCCTCGATACTTGTTTCATTGTTTAACGAGCTTGACACAAGATCAGGAACTATGCTCGACACTTCGCTCGGCCGTGTATTCGATGGCCTCTCCCCGGTCAGTGAAGCAAAGTCTGATGCACAAACAGGGCTTTGCTTCTTCTTCGACTGGACCGTTCATTTTTTAAGGAGCTTGACATAGGAGGATGAACTATGCTCCGACCAATCATGTTTCATTTTTTAACGAGGTTGCCACAAGATCAAAA
This sequence comes from Pinus taeda, assembly GCA_000404065.3. Taxonomy (NCBI): domain Eukaryota; kingdom Viridiplantae; phylum Streptophyta; class Pinopsida; order Pinales; family Pinaceae; genus Pinus; species Pinus taeda. Next base: position 196,164 of record APFE030096726.1, read on the forward strand.
CCTTCCTCGAGATTCCTTGTTTCATTTTTTAGGGAGCTTGATAGAGGGAAAAACTATGCTCCGCCCAGTCTTCATCACAATGAAGAGGAAGCCGGGGCTTCCAGGAGTGGCGCTCCCGATGGGAGATCAAAGCCGTGGAGACTGGGATCTAATGCCCCCAAAGCACTATTGACCATGTTGGTAGTGTCAGATAGAGGCGCGGGAAAGGTACTCACATAGTTGACCTGCGAGGAGGCAGAGACAACTGGCGGATGAGAACCGGGAGGAGGTGACAACGGCAGAGGGGGGCTAAAGAACGATAATTGGTCAATAGTGACAATCCTTCCATTGTGTGGAAAGCAGACCACATGGAAAAGCGAAGAAACGATAGCCCCCATGGCATAAATATAGTCACGACCAAGGAGAAAATTGTTACCAAGAGCATTTTGGATAACCATTACGTCTATATAGACAGTTTTGCCTCCCAGAGTAATAGGGCGCTGTGGGAGGACTCCTAGAGATGGACATGCTCTGCCGTCAAAAGCCAATAGAGTATGCATGACCGGCCTAAGCGGCGGGGAACCGAGAGCTTGCCAAGTAGTATACGGCATGAGACTAACCGACGCGCCTTCATCCAAAACGGTGCCAGGTAGGGCCGTGTCATAGGCATGTACAGTAATCTGGAAAGGTACATGTGATGGAAGGCGATAAGAGGTTCGGTGACTCCAATCAAAGGAGATAGTTGAATTGCTGGGCGGGGGGATCAGATAACCGCCCCTATGCTCGAACGGAGCCGGAGAAGGACCCTCTGATTCAATAAGGATAAGAGGATCGTCGTCAGACTCAGGAGAATTTGACGAAACATGAAGAACCTGTTTATGACTGTCGTCTAGAACAGGTTGGTCAACTGGTGATAAACTCGAACTGGCACGATCGTCGACCAATGGTTGATCGGGAACAGGCTGGGTGGAGCCAGGTGCAGGAAGAGGAGACTGAACAAGAGAGGTATGTAAACCAAACTTGTGGTCAGTAGAAGGACAATCTGCAGTGGCAGAAAGACGCTGATATCCAGCGGGGAGTTGGGGTGAGGGAACTGCAAGACTTTCCAACACAGAGGAGGCTTTGTCCATGAGTGGGCAAAGGTGAAGGAAATGATTGCCTTCACAAAGTTTGCAAAGGAATCGAATCTTCCCTTTTCCCTTAGTATTCCCAACTATGGAGGTAGCATCGCCGTGAGCGTCAGTGGACGATGAGGGACGGGCTGGATGGCGAGACCATATTCTTAAGATCCTGGGAATACCAGGACAATCACAAAGAAGATGGTTTTCCTTGCATAATCTGCAAGGAAATTTAACCTTGTGCGGAGGAGTGGGAAGGAGTTCGTCTTCCGTTGTCCGTGGTGGAACAACAGTTGTGCTTGTGGTCGTTATTGTGTTTGTAACCGTTCCCTTGTTTGACTTCTTCTTCTTTGTCTTCTTCTTCTTCTTGTTAGCCACCTGGGTACTCGAAATGAGACTTTCACCAGGCGAAGCAGAAGATGGAGACGTTGAAGTAGGTGTTGAAGGGGTGGGGTCCACCTTCGGTTCAACAGGATGTTGAGCAGGTGGAGGGACTGATGTAGTATCAGCCGACACAGTAGGAACCACAGAGTTTGAAAATAGCCAAACTGGTAACCTGACAGTTAACCCTGGGAGTGTTAATGTTGCCATATAAAGAGCACCAGCATTTCCAGGAGAAGGGAAACGACCAGCATTCCCATCAGGTGGGGAACTTAGGTTGATGAATCCTTGAAAGTTTGCCATATTAAGACGAAATCCTACTCAAGCTAGCGCACACGAGATCTAACTGGGTAATGTGATCGTGGCCAGATAAATTATTATGACACTTGACTTGACCTTTTCATCTTTAAAGAGTCGAGAAAAGGACGAAAAGCTGACTCTAGTCTCCTTCGATTGTTTAATGAGCACGAAGTGACAAGCTGCTCACTTACACCTTTTCTGTTAAATAGTCTGAAAAGGATCAAAAGCTGACTACTCTGGAGATCTAGGTAAAAGGGTTTGCCAAACAATTCGTAAAACTGCTTATACACCTTAGCGATCAGAAGATCACCAAGGACTTCCCGTACTGCAGTCAATTTTCCCGAATGCTGTGTTCAGTGCATTACGGTTTGTAGGGCGGCAGACTCGGCTTCCTATGGATCAAAGGTTGCAAGC
>APFE030096726.1:200513-220203 GCA_000404065.3 Pinus taeda
AATGCGTTGTTAGGTTCATTGAATTAATTTTATGGTTTATCTTTGATTAAGTCTCGGTTTCCGGTCTTACCGTATGTGATCTCTTGAAATGCCCTAAATGCAACTACATGCGAGAATTGTATTCGTTTCGTTTGGATGAATTCTAGCTACAGAAGAGTTAAGAGGTTCACACAAACAAAACGATCCAAAAATCCTAATGCAGCTAACAACAAGAAAGGAAAATCTTTTCTTTTTCTTTTTTGAAAGCAAAAATTAACATAACATGCTAATTAATGAAAAGCAAAAAATATTTTTCTTTTCTTTAAAAATGGTAAAATGCACTTAATGGATTTCAAGAGATATTCACAATCAGATAATTCATTCCAATTCCAAAGAATCTATAACCAGATCTGAAACATGAACAATAACCCAGCAAAGCAGAGAAAAACCAAGACCCTCAAAGAAATATGTAAGCTAAGTCCCAATGAAGTCAGGTGAAAACAAGCAAGCTAAAAGCGAGACACTTGCAACATGAAATGTAAAACTGATACAACCACCAGAAGGATGTGGAAATCAATCAATAAAATGACTGGATCTGTAAATCATAAATCCAACAGAAGGCTCGATAACAAAGCCACAAAGGCCAAGATGTAAAATCGATGGACAAAGGCGAACAACTGAAGGATGGAAAAAATCACCAGCCAAAGAACAGTCCAACAGACTTCCAGGAGGTATAAGAAGAGAAAAAAGACAAATACCAAGCTTAAGAGACTGGAAAACAAGCTTAATTAAAAAACTTAACCAGTGCGGCGTGACTGTAAGTCTGCAACTCGCGCTAAACAGAGATTGGCGCGGGTTGTCTGAGAGCAACGCGCTGGCAGAGTTTTCCAGGAAGAAAGATAGAACGGATGGTCTCAGGCTTGGCTTCTAGTATCTAGACAGAACCAGCAAGTAAAAAAAAAATAGCAAGAACTCTAATCAAGAAATTATTCAAACAAATAAACGAGGGAAAAAATGACATGCAAGGCAAGATTGAGATTGTCCAATTTGTAAACTGAACCGGAGATCGACTGAAGTGGCGTTGATCTACTTCACTTCTGCATAGCAGAAGTGTTTCGAAGGCTACCTGGCCGCTCTTCAGACTCCGTCCACAATTTACAAGTCAAACAATACAAAAACAATCAACAAGCAATTCCCCAGTGGAGTCGCCAAATTGTTGGCGCTGGTAAATCCCCTCTGCGGACAGAGGCGATCCCACTAGCCCGACACGGGTCTAGCAACAATCACACACGCTACACGCAGGTTCCTAATTTCATAATTTAAAGATCGATCAGAACAATCTACCTAGAATCCAATGCTATTTGTTGTTGAAGAAACACCGCTCCCGTCCTTTAGCTTTGGCTGGTCACTATCCTTACGCTCCACGTATGGACACCTGCACAAACAAAGAACAATCCAATACAAGTGTAAAATCCAGTACATGCAATTATATATCAGTCAAGCAAGATATAACTCAAATATCATCAGAAGACACATGAGTGGAACCATAATGATAGTCATTCATTATTCAATAAAAGAAGAGAAGGATTACAACCAAAGAGGCCTGACGTTGAAATCTCCTCCAACTGGGTCAGCAGCTAAACATGCCTTGCAAAGTGACTTCCTCTCTCAATATTTCGGCAGCATAACTCCTCTATGGCTCTCAATTCTTGCTATAAATCCAGCATAATCTTAGCTCTCACCAAAAAACTAGTTGGTCCAATGCAGGGTGACAGTCATTTATAGATGGAGGGGGAGGAAGTATTCATTGTATCCGGACACCTACTGAAGATTTGGCATTGTCCCAGAATAGCCTTTGAACTGGGTTGTCATGGATGAAAAGGACGACACTCGACCACTTCCATGGGATTTTTCCCCAGAGAACTGCATGAGCAATGGAGGAAAAAACACTTCAGTGCGCGCTGGCCAAAAATCATGACCAATTTTGGGTGGCTCGGGCTTTGTTCTGTGACAGTGCGTCCATGGGCACGCCCTCTTTGGAGGAACTGAGCCATTGGCGCGGTTAGACACTGTGGACCCACGCTAATGGAAAAAGGGCATTTTTTAGGGTTAATCTTCAAAAGGTGTCTTCAGGGATTTTGAAGTTCATACTTAGGAGAATCCAATGCAAGTGTTTTTAAGTTGTGTCACTGGTCACAGGTCCATACATGTGTCCTACAGTGTGCGAAAGCAAGGGTAACAAGGACGGTGACAAACGGTGACAAATTACTGCGTAACAGTCATTCTTATACTTGATATTCAAATGGAACTATTGCAGGTATGTGGACCACTTTTGATGGTGATCATTTTGCAATTTCCCTTGGGTCTGTATGAACTAGAGGGGTCGGTGGTCTATGTCGATGACCATTTCCTTCCCCAAAATGTAATGTTTCCATTGTCGACAGGCCTACATAATGGAATACATCTCTTTGTCATAAATGGGATACTTCCAAACTGTGTCGGAAAGTGTCTCACTGTGATATGCCACTAGATGCGCGTGTTGAGTAAGGACTGCCCTAATAGTATAGTCAAAGGCATCTGTCTCGACCTCAAATGGTTGTTGCAAGTCTGGAAAAGCGAGTACTGGTGCCAAGAAGAGGTGTTCTTTCAACTCTTTGAATGCCTTCTGTTGAGATTCAAAACAAAAGAGTTTTGCTTTTGCTCCTCCCTTGGTGACTTGACTCAAGGACCAAGTGATATGAGAAAATCCCAACACAAACCTGCGGTAGAAGTTCGCAAGACCTAGAAAGATGCGGAGCTCTATTAGAGTGGTTGGACAGGGCCAATCCTGAATGACTTGGATCTTGGATGGATCCACATGTACCCCCTGTTCATCGATAATGTATCCCAAATATTGAACCTTGGTCATGCCAAAAGTGCATTTCTCCAAATTGGCACATAAATTGTGTTGCCACAGTGTTTGGAGAACCTGTTGGATGTGGTGGAGGTGCTCTTCCCAGCTCTGGCTAAAGATCAGGATGTCATCCAAGTATGCCACTATAAATGAGATGGTGAATGGCCGCAAGATGTCATCCATTAGCCACAGGAAGTTTGCAGGGGCATTCATCAATCCAAAAGGCATAACCAACCATTCCAAAAGGCCCTCCTTGGCTTTGAAGGTAGTCTTCCACACATCGGAGGGTTCGATTGGTACCTGGTGATATCTTGAATTCAAATCGATCTTGATGAAATATTTTTCCCCCTTCAGTTGGTCCAAGAGGTCATCAATCCGTGGGATCGGGTACCTATTATGGATAGTGATCTTGTTCAGTGCCTGATAGTCAATACAGAGTCTCCAAGTCCCATCCTTCTTCTTTACCAACACGATCAGGCTCCCACAGGGCAATGAACTCAAACGGATGTGACCTTTCTACAACAGTTCCTGAATCTGCCTCTTGATTTCATCCTTCTCCAGAACAAAGTGCCGATAGATTGGTCCATTGGGGAGCGATGCACCTGTGGTTAGATTGATGGAGTGCTTGACCTGATAGTGTAGAGGAACCCCTGCGAGGGAGGTGAAGATATCCTCGTACTCCTCCACGACCTTGTCCATCTGTAGTTGTCATGTAGAGGGGCTCTATCTAGAGATTCTGGCCACCGTATTCTTCCTTCCTTAAGGGTGTATCATCAGGAAAACAAATTTTCTGGATTTGGAAATGAGCTCACTACATTTTTTTCCATAACCAAAGAGATGGCGGTAGGCGGTGCTACCTTTGGTATCCTATACAACTTATTTTTCAAAGTAATAATAACAACACGGGGCCTTGATTCATACACAACATGTCACTTCCACATGTATGGTTGTCCTAATTGTACATCACAAATATCAAGGGGAGAAATGTCACACAATACCTCAACCGTGAAGGGCTTGATGTTGTATGGAAGGTGACACTGCTGGATCATGCGAAGATCCCGTCATTGGTGAATCCATCTGATCGTGTACAGTTGTGGATGTGTTGTGGTCGGTAAGCCTAGTTGCTTCACGACCTTTGCCAAAATGAGGTTCTTTTGGCTCCTATTGCCAATAATGAACTATAGTAGGAATCCCTTTACCCACATTTGGGAGTGGAAGAGACACTCCTCCTCCTCTGGATCTTCGGGTTCCTCCTTCTGGATCTTCGTGGTGGCAATGGTGGCGTTGGGCTCCGCATCGATAATCTGCTTCACTTTGTCATTCCCCTTGTCAGGTTTTAACTCAGAGTCAGAACATGCATCTGATTTTGAAACCTTTAGCTCAGCCACCAGTGACTGCTTGGCCTGACACTCACTTGTGTTGTGAGTGGAGCTCTTATGGAACCCACACCATTTTCCCTTGTCCATTTTTGGCTTCACGACATTGTTCTTTACTTGTAACTTTGGTACATTGTCTTGGGCTGCCCCACCTTGGATTTGTCCTTTGTTCTATGGTTTGGGGCACCCTTTGCTTGCTTCAAATTTGCAGATCCAAAGTCTCGCTTCTTCTATTTAAACTTTTTCTCAACCTTGACGACATATCGGTATGCCGTGCTGAGTGAGGAGATGTTCAGGAATTCTATTTCTTCCTAGATGTACTTGTGCAGGCACATTTGGTATTTGAGAATCAAATGTTGCTTCGAATCCTTGATACCCAACTTTGTACGAAGGGTATGGAAAATATTGGTAAACTCTGGCACGTCTTGGTCCCTTCCCTACCGCAGTGTGGTCCACTTTATGTATTGATCCTCGTAGCTTCCTATAGGGTAGTACTTCTCCTTGATGGCATCCCGGAATGAATTCCAGGTGGGTGTAGCTGAAAATAGTGAGCTAGTATTTTCATCCTTCTACTTGCAGTAGGTTTTCCACCAGTCCTTGACATGGGGGGCTGCTTTGAGAAGAGCGAAAAAAATATTTTTCCGACTCGAAAATTCATGAACAGAAAAATAACCCTCTAGTAGATTTAATCATTTATCTATGGCATCTGCGTCTATCTGACCCTCAAATATGGGGATTTCAAAATTAAATTGTACCTTAAAGGGCATGGCATTTCCAGAGTAGCTGCTAGAAGCTGATGTGTCACCTCTGGGTAGTCGCTGAAGGATCTGGGCAAATTTGTCCATCATCGTGTTCCTTTGTCACTCGAGGGATTCTTCGAGCAAGATTTTGATAGACTCTCCTGTCCCCTCATCTTTCTTCTCATCCACCATGGGAGGCCATAGGGATTTACAAGGATGGTCTTGCAAAGGTTCGACCAGTTCAAGCCCTAACTCCTTATATCCTAACCTCGTTGGGGACATGCAAAGAAAAACAAAGAAAAAGACAGACTGCTCTAATACCACTGATCCAGATTTAAACAAGAACGCAATAAATCACAGAGATAGCCATAAACATAGAGATGCAGCAGAAATAATACTTCATTTCATTAATGTAAAACACTGAAATATGCTTACAAACAATAATGGAAATAAACCAGCTAGAGTGATGGTAGCTTATCTCTGAGAAGAGATGTGGTGGCTACATGCCTATGAACTATGTTACATTGAGGCTCGAATGCCTATTTATTTTTTAGAAACATGGGAAAGTCCTAAACATCCAAAAACCTAACCCTAGAAGATGAAACAAAAAATTGTAGGCCCCGTTTGGGTAAATTGGTACATCAACTTCCCGGGTCATAACTTTGGCATACGATATCTGTTTGATGCGTACAATATCTCATTAGAAGGATCTATCCAAGAATTAAAACTTTGGGAAGAGCAACATCAGTCCATGGACCCATGTTACTCCTAGTTTTTCCAAAAAATGTCATTTAGGGCCTCAAAACGGCTCAGCAAGTTCAAGACCCAAAAAACTGCTAAAAATAGTAAATTGTTCTAGAATTAAGGAAAATGGAAAGCTAAAAGAAACAATTGTGGGTGTCCAAGTGGACTTGGTGGGTGGCCACTAATATCCACTTGGATTATCCCTCCCCCCTTAGGAAGCAATGGTCCCCATTACGTTGAGTTCCTCCATAAGATGAGGAAACTTCTGTTGAACTTGGTCCTTGGTGAGCCACTTGCCCTGGTGAAGGAATTGGCCTGCTTTGACAAGTCGATATAGTTGGATATTCTGCTGGCAAGTGTGCTTGATCTGTGTTTCCATGATTTGATCAGTTGATGCTTGTTCCATGCAGTATGGATTTAAATCTGTGGGTGTGAGCTGTTTTGCAATGTTGGATGTGTCTAGTAATGGTGGAAAGTATGGTCGAAGGCGGTCCACATTGAACACTGGGTACAGGCTAAGGAATGGGGGAATGCTGAGCTCAAATTCATCTCCCATGGCCTTGGTAATGGTGTAGGGACCATATCAGAGTGGTCTGAGTTTTCGATAGGCTTCGGTAAGGCATTCCTTTTGCAAATGCAACTAGACTTTGTCGCCCACCTAAAACTTGTGTGGCACCCAATGTTGATCATGTCATTACTTGTACTTGGCATTTGAATTCTCTAGAATATCGTGGACCTTTTGATGAATATGTTGGATGTGCTCAATGAAGCTATTTTCCTTATCTCTTTTAGACTGGACATGAGCCAAATCTGTGTGATTAGCTACAAATGGCATGGCCACTTCAATGGGACATAGTGGTTGGAATCCCAAGACCACCTGAAAAGGGTTGTGGCCAGTCGAGTTGTGGAGATCCCAGTTGTATCTATGTTGAACATAGGGGAGGCTCTTGTCCCATGTGTGTGGATGATTTGTATTGTACATGAACAGAATGTGTACAATCATCCTGTTGACAACCTCTGTTTGGCCATCAGTTTGAGGATGGAAGGCTGTGGACTTAGTGAGTTTGGTGTGTAACATCGACGAGAGACTGGACCAAAATGTACTGACGAACCTGCTATCCTAATCTGAGATGATAGATTGTGGGATCCCAAAGTGTACCCACACTCATTCAAAGAAGATTTTAGCAATGGCTTTTGCTGTGATATTCTTCTTGTACATTGCCATAATGGCCATCTTCAAGAACCCGTTGACAGCCACAAAAACACAATCATTTCCATCCTTAGTGGAAGGAAGGCCTGACATGTAATCCATGGAGATGATTTCCCAAGGTTGACTAAGGGTAGGCAGTGGGGTATAGAGGCCTTGTTTCTTGACAATCAGTTTCACAATGGCGCAGGCAATGCATGATCAGATGTAGTTCCCGACATCCCGTCGAAGATTCAGCCAATAGAAATATTTCTGCAGTACTTCCACCATTTTCTCGACCCCTAAATGCCCAGCAGCCTGACTGTAGTGTGCTTCCCAAATCATCATGGCAGGCTTGCTTGGAGGAACACAAAGGTTACCTAGGTGGCATAATAGGGCATCCTGGAGGTGAAAATCTGGAACATGGCAGCCCTCCAAGAGTGTCTAGTATGAGTGTCGAAATTCTAGGTCACTTTTGTAGAGAAGTGGCCAATCCGAAGTCTTGTGCCACCAAAAGTTAAGCACGGTGGTTAATGCCATGACTAATGATCGACTTAGGCAATCTACAACGTTATTGGTGCTTTCCTTCTTCTACTTGATATTCAAATGGAACTGTTGCAGGCATGTGGACCACTTCTAATGGCGATCATTCTACAATTTTCCTTGGGTTTGTATGAACTAGAGAGGTCGGTGGTCTGTGCGAATGACCGTTTCCTTCCCCAAAATGTAATGTTTCCATTGTTAGAAGGCCTGCACAATGGAATACATCTCTTTTTCATAAGTGGGATACTTTCGGACTGTGTCTGAAAGTGTCTCACTATGATATGCCACTGGATGCCCGTGTTGAGTAAGGACTGCCCCAATAGCATAGTCAGAGGCATCTGTCTCGAACTCAAATGGTTGTTGCAAGTCTGACAATGCGAGCACTCGTGCCGAGCAAAGGCAATATTTCAACTTTGTGAATGCCTTCTATAGAGATTCAGACCAAAAGAATTTTTCTTTCACTCCTCCATTGGCGACTTGACTCAAGGGCCAAGTGATATGAGAAAATCCCAACACGAACCTGCAGTAGAAGTTGGTAAGACCTAGAAAGCTGCGGAGCTCTGTTAGAGTGGTTGGAGAGGGCTAATCCTGAATGACTTGGATCTTGGATGGATCTACATGCACCCCGTATTCAGCAATAATGTATCCTAGATACTGAACCTGGGTCATGCCAAAAGTGCATTTCTCCAAATTGGCACATAACTTGTGTTGCCGCAGTGTTTGGAGAACCTGTCGGATGTGCTGGAGGTGCTCTTCCCAGCTCTGGATGAAGCTCAAGATGTCATCCAAATATACTGCTACTATTGAATGGCCACAGGATGTCATCCATTAGCTACATGAAGGTTGCAGGAGCATTCATCAATCCAAAAGGCATAACCAACCATTCCAAAAGGCCCTCCTTGGCTTTGAAGGAAATATTCCACACATCAGATGGTTCAATTGGTATATGGTGATATCCTAACTTCAAATCGATCTTGCTGAAATATTTTCCCCCCTTCAGTTGGTCTAAGAGGTCATCAATTCGTGGGATTAGGTATCTATTATGGACAGTGATCTTGTTCAGCACTCGATAGTCAATAAAAATTATCCAAGTCCCATCCTTCATTTGTACCAACACGATCAGGCTCCCATAGGGTGATGAACTCGGACAAATGTGACCTTTTTGAAGTAGCTCCTGAATCTGCCTCTTGATTTCATTGTTCTCTAGAATAGAGTGCCAATATATTGGTCCATTGGGCAGCAATGCACCTGGGGTTAGATCGATGGAGTGCTTGACCTGACACTGTAGAGGGACCCCTGTGGGGGAGGTGAATATGTCCTTGTACTCCTCCATGACCTTGTCCATCTGTAGTTGTCGTGCGGAGGGCCCTGTCTAGAGGTCATGGCCAGCATCTTCTTCCTTCCTTGAGGGCATATCATTAGGAAAACAAATTTCCTGGTTTTGGAAATGAGATTACTGCATTTTTTTGCAGTAACCAAAGAGATGGAAATAGGCAGTGCTATGTCCGGTATCCTGTACAACTTATTTCTCAAAGTAATAATCACAGCACGGGGCCTTGATTCATACATAGCATGTCACTTCCACGAGTATGGTTGTCCTAATAGTATATCACAAACTTCAAGGGGAGCAATGTCATACAATACCTCATTCGTGAAGGGCTTGATGTTGTATGGAAGGCGACACTACTGGCTCACAAGAAGATAACGTCCTTGGTGAAGCCACCCAATGGTGTACAGTTGTGGATGTGTTGTGGTCAGTAAGGCTAGCCACTTCGTGACCTCTCCTCAAATGAGGTTCTTTTGGATCCCACTATCAACTATGAACTGTAGTGAGGATCCCTTTACCCACATCTGGGAGTGGAAGAGATGCTCCTCCTCCTCTAAATCTTCGAGTTCCTCCTTTTGGATCTTCGTGGTGGCAATGGTGGCGTTGGGCTCTACATCGATAATCTGCTTCCCTTTGTCTTTCCCCTTGTCAGGTTCTGACTCAGAGTCGGAACATGCATCTAATTCTGAAACCTTTAGCTCAGCCACCAGTGACTGCTTGGCCCTGCACTCACTTGTGAGTGGAGCTCTTATGGAACTCACAACATTTTCCCGTGTCCATTTTCGGCTTCGCGGCACTATTCTTTGCCTGCAGCTTTGGCGGGTTGTCTTGGGCTGCCCCGCCTTGGCTTTTTCCTTTATTCTGCGATTTGGGGGCACCTTTTGCTTGCTTCGTATTCATAGATCCAAAGTTTCGCTTCTTCTATTTAAACTTTTGCTCAACCTTAACGGCATATCATTATGCCGTGCCAAGCGAGGAGATGTTCAGGAATTCTATTTCTTCCTGCATGTACTTGTGCAGGCAACCGTAGTATTTGAGTATCAAATGCTGCTCCAAATCCTTGATACCAAACTTTGTGCGAAGGGTATGGAAAACATTGGTAAAATCTGGCACGTATCGGTCCCTACCATGTTGCAGCATGGTCCACTTTATGTATTGATCCTCATAGCTTTCGGCAGGGTAGTATTGCTCCTTGATTGCATCCCGGAATGAATTCCAGGTGGGTGCGGCTGAAAATAGTGAGCCACTATTTTCATCCTTCTGCTGTTGGTAGGTTTCCCACCAATCCTTGACGTGGGTGGCTGCTTTGAGAAGAGCGAAAATAATCTTTTCCCGATTCGAAAATTCATGAACATAAAAATAACCCTCTAGTAGATTTAACCATTTATCTATGGCATCTGCGTTTATCTGACCCTCGAATATGGGGATTTGAAAATTAACCTGTACCTTAAAGGGTGTGGCGTTTCTAGGGTAGCTACTAGAAGCTGATAAGTCGCCTTTAGGTAGCCACTGAAGGATCTGGGCAAAGTTGTCCATTATCACGTTCCTTTGTCGCTCGAGGGCTTCTTTGAGCAAGTTTTTGATAGGCTCTCCTACCCCCTCATCTTTCTTCTCATCTACCATGGGAGGCCATTGGGATTTGCGAGGCTGGTCTCGCAAAGGTTCGACCAGTTCAAGCCCTAACTCCTTATATCCCCACCTCGTTGGGGACATGCAAAGAAAAATAGAGAAAAAAATAGACCGCTCTAATACCACTGACCTAGATTGAAATAGGAATGCAATAAATTATAGAGATAACCATAAACATAGAGATGCAGTGTAAATAATACTTCATTTGATTAATGTAAAACACTGAAATATGCTTACAAACAACAATGGAAATAAACCAGCTAGGGCGATGGTAGCTTATCTTTGAGAAGCGATGTGGTGGCTACCTACCTCTGAAATGTGTTACAATGATGCTCGAAGGCCTATTTATTGTTAAGAAACATGGGAAAACCCTATGTTAGTTTCGGTCTTTGCAGCCTTCCTCCAGTGATCAAACATGCTCTTACAAGTGATTTTAAGGTGTCAAAATCAAATTTTGTCATTTCAGTGAGTCTTCAAGCAAAATTTGGTCACTAGGCATTAGGTCTAGGGTTTGCTTTCACTCATTTCAAAGTTGCCCAAATGTCAGTCCATGTCACCATTCAGCTGAGTCTATCATCATTCAAAAGGTTGTCATCATCATGTCAAGTTCCACTGCGTCATTTTACATTGTGTTAATGCTTTAGTTGTGCCTAGGTAAGGTTCATTTCCTTCTCCTAGGGTTTTGAAGGTAATTTCTCTTGGATGGCTAGATCATCAGCAAAACTTGTATCTAGATGTTCATAGACCTTCCCCTATCCTTCATGTACCTTATTAAACACTTCCCATCACTGATATCCCCCAAATTCTTCATTTTTGCACAAACCCTAGTTTCTTGCCACAACTTGGCAATTTTCTAGGCTAGGCCTATGTTTTGCCCTTTTGGACACATTCCCCTCACTCGATATCTGAGATTCCACTTTCCCCTGCTTCCTTACATCCCTCCCTACTTCCAAAAATTTCCCCAAGAATTTATAACCCCTTATCCCCTTCATTTCGCTTCATTTCGACAAAATCCCTTGTTTCACACATCAGGATAAGTTTCACTCAAAAGATGTTCCAGAGCAATCAAAGATGAATTTTAAAACACTGAAAGAGGGTTTTGTCCACAATAGACCAAGGAAGAAAAACCTCCTTCACTTTTTACACAGGTGTCATGGTGTTAGAGAAATCTCAAAAATACAATCGCCTCGGGAGAATTGATGCACCTCTGAAGTGACCTTGCAAAAATCAAGTTTTTTCCTAGCTTGATTGGCCAAATAACTTTTGTTATGAGTCAAAGGATAACTAGACAGAAATATCTTTCCAATGAACTATCATGAGATCAATTTGGAGTTGAGGAAGGCATTCAAACGTTGATTGCAACAGCACTCTGCCTTGAGGCAACCTCATTTGGCACATTGTGACCAGTCTTGGGAGATTTGATTTTTGACAATGCCAATGAACACCAAATTGACAAATTCTAGATGATTTGGAAAGTAGACTCAAAGACCTTTCCAACGAGCTATCCTGCACCCAATTTTGACATCGGGAAGGCCTCCAAAATCCTCCTTCAAAATGCACTAGGGTGCACACGACCCATACAGAAGGCCCGCGACGCATTGGGTGCGCGCAACGCACTGGGCTTCACCGGCCTGTGCAAAATTACATGCGCGCTACGCATTGGGAGCGCGATACACATTGGGTAATCGCACGACGCATACAAACTCAGAGCCAAAAATTTTTGCTCCTTCATCCAGATTCATGCCAAATTGCCTCCAACTGCTTGCAAGTAGGTTCTTTATGTTTGCTCAGTGAATTTTAGACATGATTATGGTGTTTTGAATGTGGAGAAACAAGTGTGAAATGTAAAACCCTATGTTTATTTCCAAATTCACTTCTTAGGGTTTGAAACAAATATTAGGGACTGTGTTGGGGTTTTTCAAACTTTTGCTATTGATATATGCCTGTGTCATCTATTTTCAGTGGTGTCCCTGCTCATTATTAACCTTAGCCTCACGCTCTTTCTTTTCCATTACATCACTGCTGTCATTGTTATGGCCATTGTTATTTTCACACTGTTTATCATTCATGTCATGACATAGTCCTATTTTCACTTGTCCACATCCTGCATTGACATTTTTCAAACACTTCCAAGGCTAATGTCACTTTTGTTCCTAATAGTTATTTCCCCCGCATTACTCTTTTTTCTACTCACTTGTCAAATCCCCTCATAATCAAAACAGTGACTGTTTTTTCATGGAGAGTTGGCTCAGAAAAGACATGGCGATTTGACACCTTTTGAGTGGCAATTTTGGCTTGAGAAAATTAATCGACATCTGGAGGAGTTGTTGGCGAAGGCCAATAGAGACAAAAACATGCTCTGTCATATGAAACATCACTATTGGGCTCGCATGCATGTCTGCAAAGAAAAAATGAAGATTCTAAAGAGGAGGTTGAGCAGAGCACTAAAACGGCAGAAAAAGCCTAATCGACTCTAGATTTTGGCTGAGGCTTCATTGGCTGGACATAATACATGATGGAGGATCTTCGTTCCGAATTTGAGCAAATTCGGAGAAATTTTTGTCATTTTGAAAAATTTTGGCCTAAAAACAGGTTTTTCAGCTCAACGCGTAGCGCGTCGACGTGCGCGCTTATGATTGGGACACTTGCTGGAGGAAAACTTTATAGTTTTGGATTTTTCATGATAATTTATGCATGCTCTAGTATGGCCAAGGCATTTCATCAAGTTCTGGATGATCAAAAGGGCCAAAAACACCATGAAAACCACCTTGCTGCCACCTTTTGCACCAGCAGGAAGTACTTCTGGGAGAATGAAGTTTTGGAGGGGTAAATGAACTCCAAATTGAACAATTCTACCTGGGTTGGAAAGTAGACATCTAGAGCTTTCCAACAAGCTATCATGAACTCAATTTGGATGCCAAGAAGTGCCCCAAAAGTAGGCTGAAAGGCATGCGACGCATAGAGCTCAGGCGCGCGGCGCATAGAGATTTTTGGTCAATTTTTCACCTTCCAGCTCAGAAATTCGGCCAATTGAACCAGTTTTGCTTGTGGATGAAATTTTTGAGTTATCTTGATGTAAATTTATGGTTGACATGTAACTTGGACTCACTTTTACCTATTCTATATGATTCATTCACAAAATAGCAAAAATTTAATGTAGTGAATCAGTTTCCCTTCTTTTAGAGGCAGGTTGTTTGGATGCCTAGTTTTCAGTTCTATGTTTGGTATTAGTTCAAACTGGTCCTAGAAGGAGGAATTCGACCCCTAAAGGCATGGAAAGGGGTTAGGATGGTCTATATGATGTAATTTCTCAATCATTTTTAGAGGGGGGAGAGGTTGGACACTTGGGATTGCCTTGGCATACTATTGTACATATTTTCTCTACATTTTTGGCTAAGGAAAGACCAGGGTTTTGCAGCACTGTTTGGGATTCATGTGGCTTTATGTGTTGATGGTGTGCTTCTTTCAGTATCTGTAAATTGTTATGTGTATCATTTTCCTTCTCTCATCTTCTGTAATTGAACAAATGAAGTGTTAAGGTAGAATCCATAATTTGATATGCTCTGCCTTTAAGTCTGTTTGATTTTCCATGTTTTCATCTGTTTAAGGAGAATCCTTGAAAGCTTCTTGCTCTCCTTATCTCTTTGCCCATCTGATCTATCCATCTCTTTCACTTTTAAAGCATCAAGACAATTGCCTTCCTTGCCCCAATCGGACCTTTTCAAAAACTGTGCCTCATCCCTGAGCCCAAATTGCCTTTCCCATTGTTTTCAACAAAACCCTAAAAACCCAAATCAAATCAAACCCCTGGACTTAATACCTAGCCTAAGATCAGTTGCAAATTTAGTCATCTCGAGCCTCATTGATTACCTTTTTCGAGATTGACTCGAGAGAGCCCTCTCCTGTCCTCGTAGGGCTAGCTACGAGGCTGAGCGTGGTTTGATGTGGCCTTGAGTTTTACCTTATTTCAGCCTAAGGTAGATTTGAGTGCTAACATAGTGGTGACCATACTGGGGAATGAACTAGTTTGCTTGTTATTGTTATTTGATTTATAGCTATAGACGGAGTCTGAAGTCACACCAGGTAGCCTTCGAACTACACATTGCTCTGTGAGTGCATAAGTAGATAAACGCTGCTTCAGTCGATCTCCAGTCTAGCTTGTAATCATAACACTTAACTTATAAATTACCCCAGTACATGTATCAAGTTCAGATCTGATTGTTGATGGTGGACAACGATCAGACACTGGCAAGGCTGAAATCATTCACCTGGCGACTCTAAATCATTTTCGAGATCAGATCCAAAGACTCCACTGGAGGATGATCCCGACCAGCAAAACCATGAAAGGACAACATGGACAGATCAGGTATTCAAGTTGGAATTTCATCCAAGACATTTTGTTCTTTTTCATAAATTATTTATTCTCTTTTCCCAAGAATGTCAAGAAGGCTTTGCAAAGTACACTGTATTTGAGAAGAGATCCTCGTCCTGCAGTTGATTCTTTCCCTTTGAAGATTTTGAATACCAAAGATTTGCATACCTTTGAGCTTGATCAAGACCTTTCTTCTAAATTTTGTGATGACCATCTTCAAATTGATGAGCCCCAAGAGACCAAGACTGATTCTATACCTGCTGTACATACCCCTACACCTTGTAAAATTCCAAATCGGTATAAACCTCTTGTTTTACCTTCTGTTCTCCATGCTTTCCCCACAAACTATGATCTATACTTGCCGAGGTTTGATGGTGAAAGTAAGAATGTCAACGCTGAGCAACATGTGCAGAATTTTGAGTCTTTTCTAGATCTTTTTGAAGTTGATGCAGAAGATGTCAGTATAAGGCTTTTTGCTCTTTCTTTGCAAGGCAAAGTGAAGAGTTGGTTCAAAACCCTCCCTGATGTGAGCATCTCAGATTTCTGGTAGTTCGTCAAAGTTTTTCTCGACAGGTGGATGATCGGGCATAACCTTTTCCTTATTATAGAAGAGTATAACCAACTGAAAAGACTACCACAGGAGACAATACAACAATTTTCTACCATATTTAACCAAGTTTATTATTCGATGCCAGTTGATATAAGACCTTCTCCTAGATCTGCTCTCTTGCACTATCGAGTCCCTTTGATCCAGAAATGGAGTTTCAGCTGAGAGAAAAGAATATTGCAACACTTCACAAGATGCAGAACAAGGCAGTGAATGTAGAGGCTCATTTGCTGATCTTGAGGGCAAGGTTGAAGGAAGAAGAAAAGAAGAATATTTTAGAGCAACTGATACTTTCAGAGGAAAAGGTTGACCTTTTCATAAATGCAATAGAAGAAATGGTGCGGGAAATGATTACAAAAAATGAAAGTGACATTCAAGAACAAGCGGCTGACCCAAAACATTTTGTTTCTGATCCCAATTGTCATAGTGATTGTTTTATAGATCATTGTGAAGAAGTGAGAGCCATTGATCTGATGTGTATGTTTGATGATGAATTGCCTCAGTTTGATCAGTATGATGATGATTATGTTCTCCAAAAATAAGCTATTCTTGCAGACGAATCAGCAGCTAGTTTGTGTGAGGAGGAATTTCACTTTCAACAGCTCAAATACAGTGATCAACCGATGCATATCAGCTATGACAATGATGAGTAAAGTGCATCAAAGTTTGAAGTAAGTGAAGGATCTTTGCCTTTTTGTTTTGATTCGTTTCAGTTCATCAGAGATAACTACCATGCAATCAGAAATCAAATGTCAACAAGTCTTGATTTGAATCATCTTGAGAGCAATGAAAATTTTGTTCAAGATTTCTCATTTTCAGATTTGCAACCCCCGAAAGCCATTGATTGTCAAGTTGTAGCTGAAGACTTGGAAGTGGACACACATGATTTAATGATTCAAGGTGACTTCGTACCATTCTGTTTTGAATCATTTCAGTTTTTGAAGGGTAGATTGCATAGTAAATCTTCAAATGAACAACCTATAACAAATCAGCAATCTATTAGTGTTAATGTTGAGGATGAGACAAACAAAATTCTTGAGCAACCTGTAGCATCAGATTTGCAGCCACCAAATGAAATTGAAGGGCAGATTACAGATGAAGGTGTGGAAGATGAAATACATGATTTGATGATGCGGGAAGATTCTATACCCTTTTGTTTCGGAACATTTCAGTTTATAAGGCAGAATCTTCATAGAATCTCTCAAGAAAAAGATGAACAACTATAAGGATGTCATACATTTTCAATGGATACATTACAGCAGTCTTCTCAAGTTTTTGATGATCCTATTGCACATGTGTTGGATGATGTTTGCTGTAAAAGTTTTCCTTCATTAGCTAACCATGTGCCGGAAAAGAATATTGATGATAATCTTATTCAAAGGTCACCTTCATTCTCTTGTTTAACATATTTTTCATTACCAAGCCCTCATCAAGGTTTGCAGCCATATGAGGATATTGATGAAGGAGACTTTTGTTCTGTTTGTAATCAGCAACGGAGTTTGGTTTTTCATGAATTTCGGGATCCTTTTGATAGCTTGCCGCAATCACCAAAGAAACACAGCACAAATGTGAGGGAAGTCTTGATATCCAGCTATGAATATTAATTGGACCAGAGCTATGTTTACGAAGATCCTTTCGCGGTATTCTTGCATTCATCCAGTCAATTTGTGCTTTGCAAGTTTATCAGCAGTCAGCTTGAGTTCAAATTTCCATGGGAGTTTCCTTTCGATTCTTTCCTTTTCCTGCGCATCAGAAAGCATGTGGGAAGAAATCAAACAGCAGCCAGGATGCTTACATGGTTACATTGGTTGTTCCATTTCACTTGATCAGGTGATGAATGGAAAAATTAGAGTAGGTTGTATTGAATAAGTTTCATATTGAGCATATTTCCAGTTTGTCGGTTGTGTTTAAGTATCGAGTCAGTTCTTAGTTGAGTGAGAGTCAATTTGTGTCGTCAAGTCATCAGTTTTCTGTCATACATTTCAGTTTGTGTTTTTGACTCCATTGCCCAATGGATAAGGCACTGGTCTGCTCTCCCAAAGATCTGTCGTTCTTGACACCTCCAAGGAGCTACCATCCCCATTGGAGCCAATGTTAGTTTCAATCTTTGCAGTGTTCCTCCAGTGATCAAACATGCTCTTACAAGTGATTTTAAGGTGTCAAAATCAAATTTTGTCATTTCAGTGAGTCTTCAAGCAAAATTTGGTCACTAGCCATTAGGTCTAGGGTTTGCTTTCACTCCTTTCAAAGTTGCCCAAATGTCAGTCTATGTCACTATCCATCTGATTCTATCATCATTCAGAAGGTTTTTATCATCATGTCAGGTTCCATTGGGTCATTTTACACCTTGTTCATGCCTTAGTTGCGCCTAGGCAAGGTTCATTTCCCTCTCCTAGGGTTTTGAAGGCAATTTCTCTTGAATGGTCAAATCATTAGCAAAAACTTGTATCCTGATGTTCATACACTTTCCCCTATCATAAATGTACCTTATTAACATTCCCATCACTGAGATCCCCCAATTCCTCATTTTTTCACAAACCCTAGTTTCTTGCCACAACTTGGCAATTTTCTAGGCTAGGCCTGTGTTTTGCCCTTTTGGACGCCTTCCCCTCATTCGATCTCTGAGATTCCACTTTCTCGTACTTCCTAACATCCCTCCCTACTTCCAAAAATTTTCCCAAGAATTTAGAAGCCCCTTATCCCCTTCATTTCGCTTCATTTCGACAAAATCCCTTGTTTCACTCATCGGGATAAGTTTCACTCAAAAGATGTGCCAGAGCAATCAAAGATGAATTTTGGAAAAATGAGAGAGGTTTTTGTCCCAAACATGCCAAATAAGAAAAAACTCCCTCATGTTTTACACAGGTATCATGGTTTTAGAGAAATGTCAAAAATACAATCGCCTCGGAAGAATTGATGCACCTCTGAAGTGACCTTGGGAAAATCACGTTTTCTCCTAGCTTGGTTGGCCAAATAACTTCCTGGATAAGTCAAAGGATAACTAGACAAACATATCTTTCCAATGAACTATCATGCGCTCAATTTGGAGTTGAGGAAGGCATTCAAAACTTGACTGCAACAACACTCTTCCTTGAGGCAGCCTCATTTGGCACATTTTGACCAGTCTTGGGAGATTTGATTTTTGACAAGGAAAATGAACTCCGAATTGAAAATTTCTGGTTGGGTTGGAAATTAGGCTCAATGACCTTTCCAATGAGCTATCTTGCGCCTGATTTAGACACTAGGAAGGCCTCCAAAAGCCTCCTGCAAAATGCACTATGTAGCGCGCGACGCATTGGGTGCGCGCAGTGCACTGGGCTCCATTAGCCAGTGTAAATTTGCATGCACGCGGCGCATTGGGAGCGCGCTACGCATTGGGCCAGAAAACAAAATTTTTGCCACTGCTCTTCAAAATTCAAATTCTCTCAGTCTCCTTTGCCTCATGTAAGTTTAAATCATCTTGCTATTATCTTTGGTCAGTGTTTGGAGTTGTTTGAAGATCGGTTGTAAGAGTATGAATGTTGAAAAACACAAACCCTACTCTCTTGTAAAGAAATGCCTCTTTAGGGTTTGAATTTGAAGTTTTAGAATTTGACTTTGGTGCCAAAACATTCCATACCTCAATTGTATTTTCCTTTCCCCACTACTGTCATATCATCATAAAATGCCTCCCTTTTCCCTATTCCCTTCAAAATCACTCATATCACTTCGTCCCTCTCCTATTTCCCTATATCCCATCCCTAAAAATTTCCATTTGTTACCACTTTCCATCCTTCATATCAGTTATAGGTTCCAAAATTCCATACAGTCAAGTGACTGTACTCACATCCTTAATTTCACTTGACTCAAGCATATTTTCTTCACTTAATTGAAATCATGTTGTTCCCATAGCTCATTTTCCCACAGTCCACTATTCACACGGCCCTATTTCCCACAATTCCTCCCATATTTGGAATTTGAAACAAAAGCACCAAATCCTCATTCTTCATCTCATTCAAGCCAACACAGATTTTGCAACATCATGGAGGCGAACATCGATACATTATATGACCAAGACAGAGATTGCACCACTGAACTGCATACACCAGGAGGACATTGAAGCGTCGTGAAACACCTGATCCACTCCGGATTTTGGCCGAGGCTTCATTGGCTGGGCATAATACATGATGGAGGGTCTTCGCTCTGAATTTGAGCAAATTCGGAGAATTTTTTGTCATTTTGAAATATTTTGGCCTAAAAACAAGTTTTTCAGCCATACGAGTAGCGGGTCAACGCGCTCGCTTTTGATTGGGAC
>APFE030096726.1:224031-236271 GCA_000404065.3 Pinus taeda
GGACCACGTTTCATTAATTTTCAAACTAGATCCATGAACATCAAATAATCATCAAGTACATGTAAATCACCCAATCTCCTTATACAATGAACCAATGAATCACCCAACTCTTCAGAATGCTATAAACAGAAAGATAATACCAGACATCTAAACCCAGAATTCTGTAGCAATAGATAAAAGACAGTCAACAAATGCTTCAAGATAAGACCGCAACTTCACCAACAGGGGCCTGCGTATATCCACAGCTCTTCTGAGTCTAAACTACGCAGATCCGCACTGGTCGTTCTTCTGCTCTGCGTACTTTTCTTCAGATCCGCACCTTTACTTTCTAACTTACGTGTACATCCGCACTGTTCCTTTTGCTTTCCTGCGTAACTCGCACTTCACTTTTCTCTGTGCTGCGTGCGCCCTGCACTGTACCTTCTCCTTCACTGTGTACCCCACACTGCTCCTTTGGCTGCGCTACGTACCCCCGCATGGAGCCTTTTACTGTGCTGCGTACCCACGCACTGCGCCTTCAGATCGCCTGTGGACTTCTGATTAGGGCCAAATTTACATTCCTTCAATGTTCCATAGTCAGTCAAATCCACAGATCTGTTCATGGACCCGAGAGTTCATGATATGTCAATAGATTCGCCTTAAGTTATCTCCTTGATTTAGATCTAGCTTTTAAAACCAATCACCCAAAATTTCAGATCTTAAGATATTCAAAATTTTCATAAGTGTTTGGCCAAGAGACCTCCTTTCCTTTTTACAGGCAAGTCTTTCACAATACCATGGTCCAAAACCATAATAACACAATACCATGAACCCAATACTTGGGATCAATACTTTTGGATGCAATACCACGGACCAAAACCATTTGATCAAAAACTGTCGGACTAATACCATGAACCGTTCATGAATATTCCCACCTGCACGCGCTTTTATGCATTGGAGAGAGTGAAACTGGGGTCTGCACCTTCTGAACGTATCACCTGCGGGTATCTTAATTTCCATGATTTTGGGTGCTTGAACTGAGATCTATTACAAGAGTGAGTTTCCATCAAGTACAACACCTGTAACATAGAGCCAAAATAGAAACATAATGCCAACATACAACACCATATCATTGTTGTCCCAAAACCAAGCTATTGCTCCAGCAATTAACTCAGCCTCCATTTAGGAAATTAGGCCTCCTCCACGCTGTCTTAGAGCCTCCTTCTCTTACTGCGGTTAGGGCAATCCATAGATTGCATTAAGGTTCTAGGGCATCCATTTAGGGTAGAGACCCTTTTCTAGGCTGCGTTGAGGGCTTACATTGCTGCCCTTCTTGACTGCATATACCTTTTCATAGGTTATGTTAGGGATTCTCCATAGGGCAGCGTTAGGGCTTCTCCATAGGGTAGTGATGGGGCTTCTCCATAGGGCAACATTAGGGCTTCTCCATAGTCAAACATTAGGGCTTCTCCATAGGGCTTTGTATAGGGCATCATAGGTCTTATCTTTTAGACCAACAATTAGATCTCTCCTTGCTGCGTTATGTAGGCTTCCTTGCTGCGTTAAAATCTCCTCCATGATAGCATTAGGATTTAGGGCATCCTCTAGGGCAGCATATCCTCTTTATATCTCACCTCCCACCAAAACCCAAAGACAAGTGGAGAGGAAGATATCACCAAGAGGATGTGTGTACAAATGACTTTCAAGGCACCTCTATTTACACTAAAATGTTGAGCACAAGTGGGGTTTATTTGGTTTCTAGCCGACCTTGACGAATTGTCCCATAACACAAATAAATTCATATCGATAGGATTGATCTTTAGAATTGTCCCTACACCTCTCGATAAGAGGGATCCAAGAAAAATATCCGCTGCCATTAATAAGATGACCCACATGGAGTTTGGCCTTAGTTGCCAATTTTAACATTTTATTCTAGAGTGTTAGTGTACCAGTGTGTAGCTCAGTCAATGCTCCAGGTACATTCGCTTCTTTCCACCAACAAAGAAACATATAATTGGGTTCCATACAATGGTACAACATCCCTCCCTTCAATGGTTCTTATGGAAGTTATGAAGGTGTACTATCATGTCCACCAATGCCAATGCATTAGAGGATTTAAAGAAGAAACGATGCCCAACAATGTTAATGCATTAGATGCATTAATACAACTACTAGAGGTGTATAAAAACGTAGATTAAAATGATACCTATTAAACTTTATTAAAAAGACTACCTTTAAAAAAATAAAAATCATAAATAATAATAAAGTTGGTGGTTTTTGATTGGATACTAAAATTGGAAGAGATCCCTTTGCAACATTATAGGACGTGGAATTTGCTTGAACATGCCTCACACTATTGTAAATATATTAAAGTAAGTGATAGGTGATGAACGTAGTCCAGAACAAATAGGATATATACCATATGATCCAACAAAGCAAAAGAATAATCATAAATCACATATATGAATGTAATGTATAATTAATGGGGGTAATAGATTCATGTGTATAGTTCATTGTTGAAGAGCTTAAACTTGTGTCTACAAAAAAAAATTGATCACACTAGAACTAGATGCAATAGTTGAAGCTAGTCATTTGCACTAGTTAGTATTTCATAGTGCAGTGTCATTGGCATCTATAATTTTGGGATGAGTGCCACACCTACACATGATTCCTCTTCCAATTCGAACCGTACCCATGGTTTGTGTAATTAGTGACAACACCAAAATGAAGGCTACAGATTATCTAAATTAGAGAACTAGAAAAGAAGGATGACAACGTCCCATAAATCTCTGAGTTAAACAACTATAGAAAAATCATAGAAGGGGGCATGCCAAAAGGTTGACCCCTAAGAAAATTGAAGCTAAATCACCAAACTTCAATAAGCCACCTATGAAAAGTTACAGGGTTGGTACATTCTACACCCATAGAATCTCATTTACATCCATAAGAAAGTATTAACGTGGTCCCAAAAGTACAACCCCCTTGTTAATATAGCATAACAACAAGACATTTGTATAATTCAAGTTTACCACTTGGCCTACGAGATCATGCATTTGCACAGAGGGGAAAGATGAAAAATCCAATGAGTTCATTGCATAGAGCCTTAAATATCGAAATGACTACACTAAAAACAACTTGTGGAAATCTCCTTGTAGTTGAGTAGGATTAGGATAGAGCAAGATGACAAGTCTATTTCTTTAAAATTGAGATAGAACCAAGGGACCATATTGGATAGGTAGATGATAAGATGGAAGTCTAAATTCGATTCACAATGTGAAAAAGATGAAATACATGCCATTCACAGCAAAAAATAATCCTCAATAACAATGCCAAAGCGATCAACTTTTCTCTCTATGTTGTTAAATATGTAAAACTTCTTATCTCAAGGAACAACATTGAGATTTTTTTCTCATCAACTCAAATAGAAGCTTGGTTGTAGAGAATTGCTAGAAAGCTTGGAATGTCAAGAAGAAGACCCGCATGGTTTCTTGGAGTAAAATTCTCATAGTCTCTACAGGTTATCAAAATCTATTATGATGAATAAAGCATTGAAATCAATAGTACATAATATACCATTCATACCTACTCATTCTACCTTTGTTGGGTCGGGTTCCTATGTTACACATTATACAGGAGACAATGACACAACATGGAATGATCTCTCATACTCCATACATGCAATGAAAAATTTTGGACTATTTGGAATCCTATTGGTAGGTGCTGATATTTGTGGAACTTTACAAGACACAAACGAAGAGATTTGGAATAAATGGATTCAACTAGATTCCTTTTATCCTTTCTCAAAGATCACTCAAATAGGTTAAAAAGACATCAATATTAGTTTTACCTATGGGAATTAATCACAACATATGCAAAGAAGGCGTTAGGTCTTCGATATGAGCTCATTCCTTGTATCTACACATTGTCTTTTGAAGCGCACACTGATGGGTCTCCCATTGTTAGGCTTCTATTCTTTGCATTCCCTAAGGATAATAATACACTGGGAATTAGCACCTAGTTCTTATTGAGAAAAGGGGTCTTAGTTTCACCCTTTTTGACACAACGAGCAGTGGCTATGGATGTCTATTTCCAATGGGAACTTGGTACAATGTGTTCAATGTATCAGACTTGGTAACAAATGCAAACGGATCAAATGTGACACTTGAATCTCAACTAGATACCATTGATGTCCATGTATATGAGACGACTATACTTCCAATACAAGAAATAGGTTTTACAACAAGGGAAAGTATAAAATGTCCATTTAATCTATTTGTTGCTTTGGGTGGTAGGAAGGAAGCATATGGGGATCTATAAGTGTATAATGGATAGGGTTTGGAAATGGTAATAAAGGATGGAAAGTCAACCTATATATAGTTTTATGTAGATACGGTACATGGAAGAGCTCGACTGAGATGAAAAGTCCAACCGAGTGCATATGCCTTTTGGAAATGATAAACTCTTAACAATAAAAGAGTTTTAGGGGCATTGTCCTTTGTGTAGTGTTATGGTCACTTCAAATGTTTCTCTTGTAGTTTGGAAAAACTTTTAGCTTGTTAAGCCATGAAAGAAATGATCGAGTAGAAAATTTTCCTTACTATATATTCCTAATTTGATATATGTAGCTACCTATTATATATCATGATCACAATACCTTAGGGGGTTGATTAATCTTCAATATGGTGGAAGTTCCATATTCGGTATCTCATTGTTATATATTAGCATTCCATCCAATATGCAAAATATTTCAAAGCAACAATAAAAGAAATTTTTTCTCCTTGGGGTATAAACATTTTTTTTTGAAGCATTTGTTCATCTTTGAAAAATTAATGGATGAGAAGCTCAATGATATATAGAAAAGCTAAATTTTCTTTGTAATAAATTGGAGGTTTGTAATGAACAATGAAAATATGATGTTGAGCTTAAATCTCTTAGTGCATATCAAATATTTACATGGGCTTGTATATATTACTTCAATCAATTATAAATATAAAGATAGGAAATTAACTCACTAATAGAAACTAAACCCTTGAGGTATGAACTAGAGGGGAAGGCACTAGATCTTATCCTTTGTACTCCCAGACCTGCACTATGCAGTAAGAGGAAACACAAAACAAACACCCAAATGATGAATCAATGCAAGAACAGAGGTCAACATCCAATTTACAGCAATATGTAAGTCCAAAAATTCATCACTTTGTGCAATACCTGTTATATAGTAATTTTTCGCACTTCTTGTCTCATACCTGAGATGTCGAACTTTTACCAAAATATTCCAAAGCGACAAAATATGTCAATGAATTCACCATAAAAAACATTGATCATAGCATCATGTTTATGGTGCTGGACCCGCCAACATGTCAAGGAATCTCCCTGGTAAGAAGTCCCAATTCTACCTCAGATCGTTTGGTGTAGGAGTCCTATTAGTGGGTTGTACAGTAATGCCTTGACTGCGAATTCACACATAGGCAAGTAAGATAATTTTGTTGGTAGGAAGGGTGTGACAGCTGTAGTAGGCTAAGGAAGGTGCATGATAGGTTCTAACACACTGAGGGTGAAGTGAGTGCACCCCTTGGAAACCTGTAATAGTACATGGCTTGGAAGGGAATACACAAGTGAAGATGGATCACAAGCTAGAAAGCAAGTTAGAGAGCAATCCAAAGTGATGGTCAAACCAACAATACATTTCAGAAATATTCATACATACCTATATAGAATAGTTTATACATGCATGCGTAAGAAAACAAATACATATATCATTTAGAGTAAACCAGATAGCATAAAATACAATACAACATATTCATGAAATGTGTTGGCTCTATTATATTTAGAAGTGTAAGTTCCAGTCATACAATATATCCATGTCCAACCACTAGTTCCGATAGTGGAACATTACGGCCACAACTGCCTGCTCCTCCAAACAGATGTACTAGCTTTGCACGGTGGAGAATCCAAGGCTCGTTGCAATATTGTCCAATATTTCTCTAAGATACTCCTATCGAAGAGTGATTGACCAAAAGCCTTTACAATAAGTTATGAGGTTCTATTTATAGAAAACGGTGGGGTGACCCTTGACATTCCCCTTTGAGACTGTTCATCTATCCTCAAGACTCTTCAACTACTCTATGACTGTTACATTCAACTATCGACACTTGAACTTCCACTTGAAAATGCGTTACATCACAATGCACATGTGCCCATGTGAGACAAAATGGCTTGAGCAAGCCATGCAGGACATCACTGACACTTGGAATATTGTGGTGAGACCAACTCTTTGACATGCTTGTGATGGTCGAAGGTGGTGAATTGATGCCAAGCTTGGTCATCTGTGATGGTGTGCATGCACTCCATGGTGACATCTAGTTGAAGTGAACTCTTTCCTCCATTACATCCGGGTGCATTGGTATGGCTCCTCCATCCAACTCATCTGCTAGCACGTGCATGGTCTTCTTGGGTGTGGACGAACTGGAAACACACTGATGCATAGTGTCCATGCTGATCTTCCAGTGTGTGCTGGTGTCATGCACATCAAATGTCAACTACATGTTCAACTTGAGTTGGACTTGCTTCTTGTCTTTGCTTCAGTGAGTGTGCCAAATGGGTTAGATTGCATGCGTGTGCACAATGACATGATTCTGCTGAATTCCATTGCATGCAATCAACAACACCACTCACCATTTCTAATTCATGCCAACTGCTGTAATAAATCTATAACTTGTACAGGCATAGCTTCATCCATCTATACATGTTGTGCCCCCTGTTGTACCTGTTCCTGCTACAACTCATTCTCTCATCTGTGCAACTCCTGTTCTTCCTTGAGTTACTGCTTAAGCACATGCAACTAATTCTCTATTCCGTTCTCTCCCTTCGCATGATCTTCATGTCACGTCGTCACCTCATAGACTGAGTCCCCAAAGTTTCTTTCACCACAAGTAGATCTGCTTGAGCTTGCAACTTTGTTTCACCTCTGTGTTTTCAACAACCTTCCTCTTGTGTTCGTTGCATCTGGTATGTTGTCTTCAACTGTTGTTCATGGTGTTTCTTATTGTGATGTTTCTTCCATCATATCTTGATGTCATTGTCTACGAACAACTTGATGTCTTCATGGGTAGGCAAGTTCATAGACACTTGATCGACTACATCCCCAAGTGTGCTCTGAATGGTGTCTTTGGCTCTGATTTCCTAGAAACCATTGTACCTGTCCTGTTGAGAGGTAGATGAACACTTGTGATACCTAGAGACATGGAAACACTCATGGCAAGCAATCTGTCAATGGAAAACCAAAATGAACTTGAGAAATGACTTGCAACATACCTATGTGATTGATCATGAAGGTTGCACAATTTCCGCTAGGAGGTCAGGAGGCTGAATGCCAAGAATGCGCAAGGGCTGTAAAGAGGCTGATTGATTGTTGTATTTGCATAATGTTCATATAGGCTGACTGATGATTGTTGGAATTGCACAATGAGTAATTCCATTTGGCAATCACTGTAGCCTCAGGGACTACACTACGCAATTTTCTGGGCCAATAGTCACTCTCCCTCATAAATGCCCAAAGAAGTACTGGAGGATAGTGCTTGGGTAGAAATGCACATTTCTGGAGAGGAAGATAGAGCCTTCCTTCCTTGTATTGCGCAATTTTGTCTCGATGAGGTAGAGTCCGGGCCAAGGTGGGCTAGACTCACCGACGGGAAACTCAAAGAAAATGTGAAAGTGAATGCATGGTGACACTAAGTGAAAGCAGAATTGATTGATTTTGCATGCAAACATTGAATTAAATATTTGGAAAATGGATCAACATGCATGTGGTGAAGCGAGTTGTCGAATCAGTGATTGTTCGTGCAAAACAGTTTCATGCATGCGACAACAGTGAGATAGAAACCAAAACTGAAATGGTGCTAGTACAAGCTAGTATGCATGTAAATGACAGAAAGAAATCAAGCAAACAACACTTACACAAGCGAAAACACAAAAATTGACAGAAATTCTGAAAAAGACAAGTTGAGACCACTTACCCATGAATAGCTGAGTTGGATGTGTCGAAGAGTCCTAGATGTGCTATGGGATGTCAGAGTTCCAAGATCGATGTGAAAGAATGAGATCTGATGCGTCGAATAAATAAGTTTGAGCTCATGATGTGCATGGCACAAATATAAGAAAAAGTGAAACTTGGAGGAAAGTTTTTAAAATGAGCTTTGCATGTAACCTCTAGCTACTAAAAATAGCTCCCTGAATCAAGGGATGCCTTTTGCATGTTTCCTTTTGCTATTCTTGAAAATGCAAGCCATGCATGCAAGTCAAGTTTCCTTGGTCCTGGGTTGAATTGGTCAACCCAACTGCACATGCAAGAGGTAGCTCAATTGTTGGGAGAAAATGTGTATTTTTGGATGGGAGTTGGGCTGGATGCCTAGGAGATTTGCTTAATTTCTTGGCAAAGCAACTAACAGCTACCCAGGATTGCGTAGTTCCTGGGCTGAGCAACCCTGCTAGGAAGGATTGCGCAGTTTTTTGGGTGAAGCCTGACTCGTAGGATTGTGCAATTCTAGGGCCCAGCAGGCTACTAGATAAAGTTGCGTAATTTCTAGAGGGAAGGATGGTTTCCCTCTAGAATTGCACAATTTCTTGGGGGAGCTACTCAGCCTATAGCTGGACCAAGTCCAGATGAACAGCCTGTGAGGGGAATGCATCAAGCTTTGATCGACAGGCTGTCTTTGTGCAAGAAAAACATTGAATATTGTGTACTTGATGAAGCAAGACAAGGTGTTGTGAAAGGTTGGTAGGGAGGCTCCAAAATGAAGTTAAGAAAAAATTTTGGAGGGTGGTTGTACCCGCTACAACACTTGGTGACACACTGGTAGAACTCCAGCTCTTTGAATGGACCTTGTTTGTGAAAAGAAAATCTAACACCTCCGTAGGTATTGTTCAGTTCTCAATTCATTTTGGTTTCACACTTGCTTGATTGTAATATGTAGCATCTATTAGGCTCTTGGTTCATTGACACACATTCCAAGCCAAGGCAACATAGTTGTTTTGATTGGGGATGAGGGGTATATTGGTGCACAAGATCTATAGTCGTCAGAGTCTTAGTTTCATCTTTGGTGTTGCTCTGCTACTAGCAGGCTTGGACAGTACCCCGATGGAGTCACATAGGAACACAAGCATGGATTTACTGCCAGTGAGCCTGGTCAGTACCCCGATGGAGTTACTTGCATCAACTCTCTGCCTAGGAAGCCTTTCTCTTCTTTTTCCTTATTCATTTTTCATTTTGTATTTTTTCACTTTTCAATTTTTTTTTCATTTTTCATTTTTTCATAACTGTGCATAACACTTATTCATTTTAGAGGCAGAAGAGGCATCCCAACTTATTGAGAGTAGAAGAGGTTGTTCCAGTAGAGGAGTAGTTTATTATACCCCTAACGTGCCTGTTAAGGTTTCCCCCCTCACCTTACTCTACTTGACTGAGCTGACAAGGGTTATCCCTAAAACAACCGACTAGAGTAGGTGACACTAGTTAGCACGCAGACGTTGTGTTTTCACCAAGGTTCACTTTCAACATTACATATTTTCCTTTGACCTATCATGGACTAGAAGTAACAAGCTCTTCATACAGAGGCAAGATGACAGATAACCAAGTAGTGATAGATGTACAAGGCCTCTTGTACTTTACCCATATTGTTTCAAGAGTCATACATGGTTTCATGGGAAACTAACCTACAAACAAAACAAGATAACAAACAACAAATAAAAGCAGAAGCAAAAGCAAAAGCAAAAGAAAAGTGGATAAGCAAACAAGCAAGAAGACAAACAAATAAACAAAGCGAGTAAGTAAACAAGCATGCAAGCAAACCAACTGAAAGAAAGCACTACTCCTGCTCTTAGACTAACGGTGCATGGGCCTCATTACGTGAAGTGATATTTCTAATGTAGCCACCGGTGGATTGGTTGACCCATGTTGGTGAAGGCTTGGTCTGCGAGCAACCCAGCTGTGCAAACTAGCGAGCAAGAAAGATATAATAATGGAGACAAACACAATTCATGTTTCAAAGTGCCCACAGGACATGCGTGAGTACAACTGCATCACAAGCAGTATGTAGACTTCTCTCAATGTTGTCTGATATTGTGTGCAACTTTGAAGCATATGCACACTCTTGACTATGACATGCAAGCAAACGAAAGAAACAAAGACAAATTGCATCGTGCACGTGTGCTTGCAATGTGAGATTCCTCCAATACATGAGTAATAGGATTATGTAGTTCGAGTGGAGGAACCATGATCTATGTGTGAGATTGATATTCAATGCATACAGATGAGTGATGAGGAGCCTTGGGTGATTGAATAGTTTCCTAATTGGAAGTGAGACTAACGCCAAGAGAGTGAGGGAATGACATAACCATCATCTTAGGCTGAAGTGCCTTGACAGTCTTGGGTGTTTCAACTTCATCGTCAGATAGATCATCATAGACCGATGGCTTCAAAAAATCAACTGCGATAGGATCATGATCATGATCAAATATAGGGGTAAATGGATTACGACCGCCATGATCAGAAAAATCAATGAATTCATCGACGTCCTCATGATCATATGAATCAAACAAAGGGGTAGATGAAAAGCGTACAAATTCATCCTCTACATTTTCGAAAAAGGCAGATGAAAGATCAATTGGATTTTCAATTAATAACTTATCCTCTCTATTGTCAAATCATGGACTGACATCTGGTGTGTCCTCCGAGTGATCAACGATGGATTCATCTATGGATGAAGATACACATGCGAAATCATGGATGGTAGGTTCACCAAAGATGTCAAGAAAGAATAGAGGGGGTGTAGGTTTTAACCTCGTACTGAAATTACCTGCATACGAATTCTAAAACACAGAAAATAAACAATGCGAGAGCATAACACATAAAACACATATACACAAAGATTTTCCCTGGATCCCAAAACTGGGACTACCAGCTTGATTTTTTTCATTATGCTCCTTTCAATATTACAATACATATTTATACACACCGAAGCATCCAATACCATGGACTGAAAACCATCATGTCCAAAACCATGGACCAAAAACCATCGCATCCAAAACCATGTGCGAAAACCATGCAAAAAACCATAGGTAGGTCACCCAACCTAATATAGGGTCCAAAACAAAATTCCTCGGGGCACTGCCCAAGACCCCATAGAGGGGGGCTACTCGCCCCGCTTAAACCCCCCAGATAGGGGGGGCTACCGCCCCCCTTGTGACCCCCCCGCTATGCAATTGGCGCAACAAAGGGGGGGGGGGCACCCCACCTCTAATTGTGGAAATAATATAACACAACCCAACATTCTCCCACTTGTTGTTTTCTTTCCATAGGGGGCCACAAGAGAGCTTAGTAATTTATCTAGCCCTTCAATGCCCATTGTTTCTCTACCCCAAGATAACTTCTCAGAGATCACAAATATTGTCAATGCATCTGTAGTATTCTTTAAAGTGTCCACCTTTACCAACAACACGTTTTTGTCTTCTATCATATCCCTTACAACGTGATACTGAACATCAATGTGTTTTGTCTTTGAATGGTAAGCAGGGTTCTTTGCCAAGAAGATTTCAATTTGGCTATCACAGTCGATCCTTATAGCTCCCTGCACTAACCCCATACTTGAACACAATATATCCAACCAAACTACTTCCTTCCTTGCATGAGTCGATGCCATGTATTCTACCTCTGTAGTTGATAGTGCCACTACAAATTGTTTCTTACTCATCCAACTAACTGCACCTCCAAATAGGTTAAAAACATACCCACTTGTAGATCTTCTCTGATCTAGATCTCCAACCCAGTCTGCATCAACAAAGTCATGAATATCCAAAATTCTATCCAATCCTGGTCTTCCTTGGTAGCACAAACCATAATCACTAGTTCCAGGCAAATACCTAAAAACCTGCTTCACTGTTGTCCAATGCTCCTTCCCTGGTTTTGAAATAAACCTGCTCAATACTCCCACTGCATGTGCAATGTCTAGTCTAGTACAGACCATCACATACATCAGACTATTGACTGCACTTGCATATGGAACACGGGACATGTCCTCTTCCTCTTCTTGTGTCTTGGGACATTGTTCGGTAGAGAACTTTATACCTACGGGAATAGGAACCTTCACCGGTTTACTATCTTGCATATTAAACCTCTGCAGTATTGTCTCGACATACTTCCTCTGGTTTAACCAGAGCTTCTTCTTTGTCTGATCTCTTTTAATTTCCATGCCCAAAATATAGTTT
>APFE030096726.1:236294-259059 GCA_000404065.3 Pinus taeda
CTGATCTCTTTTAATTTCCATGCCCAAAATATAGTTTGCAGCACCAAGATCTTTCATGTCGAATTTGAAGGACAATTGGGTATTCAAATCCTGGATAATTTCTTTGTCATTTCCAACCAGCAACAGATCATCCACATACAATACTAGATAAATAACACGATCACAAATTAATTTAAAATACACATAGTGATATGCTTTTCTTTTGGTGAAGCCAAGTCCCTGTATAAATGTATCAAATTTCTGATACCACATCCTTGGTGATTTTTTTAACCCATACAGAGACTTCTTTAACTTGCATACCAGTTCTTTCTTACCCTTCACTGCAAAACCTTCAGGTTGCTTCATGTAGATCTCCTCTTCCAGATCACTGTGAAGAAATGTTGTCTTCATATCCATCTGTTTTACCACAAAATCAAAAGTAGCAACAACAAATAAATGTAATCTAATAGAAGCTACCTTGGCAGTAGGAGAAAAAATATCGCCAAAATCAATTCTAGGCACCTCGGAATAACGTTTTGCTACCAACTGAGCTTTGTATTTCTCCACCTTTCCTTTTGCATTTGTCTTCTTCTTGAAAACCCATTTGCTGCCAATGGGTTTCCTTCTAGCCGTCAACTCCACCAGATCCCAAGCCTCATTTTCATGCAAAGATGCCATTTCATCAATCATGGCCTCTTTCTAGAGTTTTCCATCCTCTGAATCTATTACTTCCTTCATAGTTTTGGGATCATCATCAGTAATAGATAAAGAAAAATTTCAACAGAAAGCATATGAACTATACCTTTCTGGCTACCTTCTTTCTTGAACTAATCTTCTCAAACCTGGAGTTTGTGGCTCTTCATCTTCTGATTCCTCCTCTCTTGTAGAGTTTGATTCTTCCTCCTTTAGCTCAAACTCTATCTTCTGAGGTTCCTTTGATGGGACTTCATGTTTAATAACATCTTTCACCTCTCTGAACACCACATCTCGATTGTACACAACCTTCCTTGTTACTGGGTTCCAAAGCTTGTAACCCTTTAAACCATCGTTATACCCAATAAAGATGCACTTTTCATATTTACTATCCAACTTGGTTCTTTTCTCCTTTGGAACATGTACAGATGCATCACATCCAAATACCCTCAGATGTGAAAGAGAGGGTTTCTTACTAGTCCATACCTCTTGTGGAGTCTTATCCTCCAATGCTAATGAAGGTGATCTTTTGGCCAAGTAACATGTTGTCTCCATCACCTCTGCCCATAATTCTTGCCTTAACCCGACACCACTGAGCATGCTTATTTCCCTTTCCATCATCATCTTGTTCCTTCTTTCTGCAGCTCCATTTTACTCAGGTGTATATGGAGTACTCTTCTGCCGTGCTATACCACACTTCTTACAGAATTCTTCAAATTCCTTACTGCAAAACTCTCCACTGTTATCTATCCTCAGCACCTTTATCTTCTTCTCTGTCTGGTTTTCCACCAAAGCCTTAAATTATTTAAACCTTGTTGAGTTGAGACTTCTATGATCCATATCAAGATTGAGAAAAGTTTTTCGGCGTAAATCACATGATATAATATTTGGCGATGCATTTTGAACCAACAAGTGTGGTTCATCGTCAGGACAAGTTGGATGATCTGCTCTCCCTATTTAATATGTAGCTATGATCTGGTTCTTCAACTTGTCCTGACGATGAACCACACTTTTTGGTTTGAAACACGTTGACAAATATTATATCATGTGATTTACACCGAAGAACTTTTCTCATTCTTTAAACTTGTCAAAGACTTCAGATTTCTTCTTAAGGAAATATATCCATGTATTCCTTAAGAATTCATCTATAAATGATACATAGTACACAGAATTACCCAGTGATGGAGCCTTCACAGGTCCAAACACATCACTGTGCACAAGCTCTAATATCTGTTTCACCCTCTTATCACCAGAGGGGAAACTTACCCGATTCTCCTTCCCATATAATCAATTTTCTCATAAATCAAACTTACCTTTACCATGACGTATTCGAAGGCCCTTCTCTCCAATATGTCCAAGCCTTTGATGCCACAACATGGTCTTCTCTACAGAGACCACTAGATTTTCTGCTCCACTTTCAGGAACCACAGAACTGTTGCACGCATGAACAATAGTGCTAACTTGTAGCATGTAAAGAGTTCCAATTCGAACTCCCCACATCAATACGAGCGCTCCTTGAACCATCTTGTAGGTATCCTTCTCAAACACTATTTTTACACCTGCATCATCCAGCTTGCTTACAAAAATTAGATTCATGGCCAATGCAAGAATATGCAGAACCCCCGGAAGTGTTCTAACCCTTCCACCTTGCAACTTCAAATTTACTTTTCCACGACCAATGATTGTAGCCTTCCTATCATACCCTAAGAATACATCACCACCATTGTATTTCTCATACTCGCAGAACCACTCTCTATGGGGAGTGAAGTGAAAGGATGAACCTGAGTCAATCAACCATGCCTCATGATCGACATGTGTACTTGAAGAAGCCAAGTACACATCCTCACCTTCATCTATGGTGGTTTTCACCTCTGCAAAAGGAGCATCATCAAATCCCTTTCCTTTGTCAGGAGCTTTAGATTTACAGTCCCTTTTGTAGTGCCCTTCCTTTCTGCATTTCCAACAAACCACCTTTAGAGGTTTTCCTAGAGATTTAGATCTCCCTCTAGATTTAGATCTCCCACTCGATGACTTATTTTTGTTTCTATTCTGGGACCGTCCTCGTACAGACAAGGCATCATCATTCTAGCTCTCCATATTTTTTTGTCTCATCTCCTTTCTTAGCAAGGATGAGACTATTTCATCAAACTGCAAGGCAGTTGCATTGCTACCTATTGCAATAACCAGACTATCCCAAGAATCTGGTAGAGAACACAACAAACTGATGCACTTATCTTCATTTTAAATTTTATCATCAACATACAATAATTTACTTACCATAGTATAAGTTCCTTCAGATGCTCTGTCACTAAGTCTCCATCTTTCATCCTCAGGTTATACAGATTTTTCCGCAAGAACAATTTATTCACCAGAGACTTAGATTGGTACAAAGTCACTAACTTGTCCAACAAAGCCTTCACCGTAGCTTCCCCTGATACATTCAGCAATACTAAATCTGAGACACATAATTGTATTGTGCTCTTTTCCTTCCGATCCAACTTTTTCCATTCTTCATCAGACACTCCCTTTGGTTTAGTACTCGGATCTACCACAATCCACTGATCTTTATCCACCAACAGATCCTCCATCTTGAGTTTCCACAACTCAAAACTTTGACCGTTAAATTCCTCTATCTCTATCTTTCCACTGCTCACCATGTTCTTTCACCGCTAGAATCAATCTCACAGATCTCCCACTGAACAAGGTCTACCACAGGCCCGAGCGAAACGCCTCAGCAACAAAGGTGTCCCCTTGAAGCCAAAATAGCTCTGATACCAAATGTAGGTCTTAACCCCGTACAGAAATTACCTGCATACGAATTCTAAAACATAGAAAATAAACAATGCGAGAGCATAATACATAAAACATGTATACATAGATATTTTCCCCTGGATCCCAAAATCAGGACTACTAGCTTGATTTGTTTCATTATGTTCCTTTCAATGTTAAAATACATATTTATACATGCAGAAGCATCCAATACCATGGACCGAAAACCATCACGTCCAAAACCATGGACCGAAAACTATCGCGTCCAAAACCATGTGCGAAAACCATGCAAAAAACCATAGGTAGGTCCGCCCAACCTAATATAGGGTCCAAAAAAAATTCCCGAGCGCACTGCCCTGGACCCCATAGACAGGGGCTACGTGCCCCCCTCAAATGCCCCATATAGGGAGGGTTGCCTCCCCCCCTGTGACCCCCCTCGCTGCGTAATCAGCGCAACGAAGGGGGGACTCCACCGCCCCTCTAACCCCTCGATTAACTACGTGGAGAGAATATAACACAACCCAACAGGGGGCTTGTATGCAAGGGATTCATCCTTCGCTGAGTGTTGATGCTCAAGCTCCCACTCATACTCTTCATAAATGAAAAGGCATGTTGGTTGTGCAGCACCAACTCCATCAGTGGCTTGTTTCGCGTTCACAACAAGTGTAGAGTCCAGAAAGGAAGAACACAAGATAATATTATCTAGAGGAACAATCGAGTGTGAAGCATGCTATTGTGGAACAAAATTCATATGAGAAATTCATGGACACACAACCAAATCTGCGCGAAAATTAAGCAAAGTGATGTTGGAAGGATGTGATAGTTGAACAGGTGTGTGAGCATGATCCTCAACATCACTCTACAGTGGTGGAGCTGTCTGATGAGGGGATTGTGGACAATCACTTGTGATAGCAACTGCATCCATCTAGGATTGTGCAGCTCCATCACTGAAGAATGTTGAGCGAGGCTTGATTTCAAACTTATTCTTGGTACAAGCAGATTTCTTAACGCAATACGCGAACCATCCCAAAGATAGAAAAATTTCATCTGGCTCTTCGGAGCTTAAAACTGCAACTCACGAAAGCACTGCCAAAGATCCATAGTCGATTCATGCGGAACCTTCTGTTGTTGTAATAGTTTTTGGTCAAGATGGTCCAGATCAAAATAATGGAAAGTGTCTTCAATGAGATCAAAAAAGCGCTCAAGTGAATGCACACTATCAATCGTTAGGCTACACAGCCATCGATTTGGAGATTCGCGAAGTGTGTATGCAAGTTGTCCTGTTTGTCATAACACCCATCTTCCTCATGAAGCATGGAAAGAAAGTTATGTAAGAACTTAGGCCAAGTCACTTCACCATCCTCATCATATGTGTAAGTGGACAAGTGATAAAAAAAAATCCCTCATGATGGTGACATCTTCGTGATTCGAAAAACATCGCGGAGGGAGAAGAGTGCATGAATCCATGATAGATATGCAAAGGTTCAAAGCAGGATGAGAGGACACAGCTTATCATCTATCCCTCCTTCTAGCACCAGAAATTTTGATGTTGTTGGACTCGCCAATATGTCAGGGGATCTCCTTGGTAAGAAGTCCCAATTAGACCTCAGACCATTTGGTGTAGGAGTCCAAGCAGTAGGTTGTATGGTAATGCCTTGACTGCGATTTCACACAGAGGCAAGTAATATAATTCTGTTGGTAGCAAGGGTGTGACAGATGTAGTGAGCCAAGGAAGGTGCATGAAAGGTTCTAACACACTGAGCGTGAAGTGAGTGCACCCCTTGGAAACCTATAATAGTATGCTGCTTGGAAGGGAACACATGAGAGAAGATGCATCATAAGCTAGAAAGAAAGTTAGTGAGAAATCTAAAGTGATGGTTAAACCAACAACACATTTCAGAAAGATTCATACATACTTATACATAATAGTCCATACATGCATGTGCAAGAAAAAAAATACATATATCATTTAGAGTAAACTAGATATCATAGAATATAATACAACATATGAATGAAATGTGTTGGCTCTATTATCTTAAGAAGTGTAAGTTCAAGTCATACAATACATCCATGTCCAGCCACTAGTTTCAATAGCAGAACCTTACAGCCACAACCACCTACTCCTTCAAGAGATGTACTAGCTCTGCACAGTGGAGAAGCCAAGGCTCGTTACAATATTGTCCAAGCTTTCTCTAAGATACTCCTATCGAAGCTTGGCTAACCAAAAGCCTTTACAATGAGTTATGAGGTTCTATTTATAGCAAAGGGTGGGGTGACCCTTGACATTCCTCTTTGAGATTGTTCATCTATCCTCATGACTCTTCAACTACTGTATGATTGTTACATTCAAATATCGACACTTGAACTTCCACTTGACAATATATTACATCACAATGTACATGTGCCCATGTGAGACAAAATGGCTTTAGCAAGCCATGCAGAACATCATTGACACTCGGACTGTTGTGGTGAGACAAAATATTTGACATGCTTTTGATCGTCGAAGGTGGTGAGCTGATTCCAAGCTTGGTCGTCTGTGATAGTGTGCATGCACTCCCTAGTGACATCTTGTTGAAGCGAACTCTTGCCTCTGTTGCATTTGGGTGCATTGGTATGGATCTTCCATCCAACTCGCCTGCTAGCATGTGCATGGTCTTATTGGGTGCGTACGAATCAGAAACACACTAATGCATAGTGTCTGTGTTGATCTTCCAGTGTGTGCTAGTGGTCATGCGCATCAATTGTCAACTACATGTTCAGCTCTAGTTGGACTTGCTTCTTGTCTTTCCCTCGGTGATGGAAAAATTGGTTCAATGTGCGTCTACTCATGTATTTGGTATAGATGTATGATAAAGCTTCCCAAATCATGATGCACCAATTTAAGCATGGATAAGATGACTCATGTAACCATCTCACTTTATATTTAGAATACATAACAACATAATGGCTTGTGACCACAAATTTGAGAGTGAGCCTATCTGAGGTGTTTTGAGGGGAAGGTATGAAGACTGAGTTTTATATATTATAGATTGTGGATTGGTGAGGGTTGAGCCAATGTGGAGAGAAATAAGTATGTTTGTGAGGGTTGAGCACAATACTCTCAGCAAATACTCTTGCACACACTCTTGCGTAATATTATCGGGAAATAAGTGCACAAATGTGGCATGCACAAGATGGTAAATTTTGACTTTGATAGTTAGTGCATAGAAATTGGATTACCTTGGCCATGTGGTGTGATAAGGGGTTCACTTATGGATGGATAAATAGTTTGGGGTTCAAATATAATTTTTCTAATTAAGATGAGGACACAAGCACACATTGAGTGATAGATTGAAACACACTTCATGGATACACACATCATATGACACACCTACGTGAGTATTTCTAACACACATCATGTAATAGATGAATATGGGCTCATGGCATTGAGTTTCCACTTAGTCAACCTATAACATATGTGTTTTTGGAATACTATAGAATACGACTAATTCCAATAGACATTGATAAACAACTCTTAAAATCCTTTAACTAAATTCCCCTTTTCAATACATCCTTCTAATAAAATAATTCCTATTTTAGTAGATTAAAATAAAAATATGTTTACATAATCATGCATATAGCCCCAACACACATATGACTTATAATAAGTTATGGGGCACACAGGCCCCTCAAAGGAACCTCGTAGGGAAACACTAGATATAGCCCAAACTGTTGAAAGATATGACTTGGTTTGGTCTTCATAATGACATATGTAATCATGATTTTATGTATTTTATGTAATAAGAAAAATAGATTTATTGTTGTTCTGGAGGCATGGAAATTTATTTTTTAGGTCAAGCTACCATTTTGAGCTCTTAGGGCTTGTCATTAAGTCTACAAGTCATTATCATGTATGAAAAACCCAAATTAGGGCATGTTACATAGTGTAAAGAAATTTTATGTGAGTCAAGGTATAGTCAAAATACCATCCCAAGGCCTCATCAAGTGCTAACAAGCAAGTAAACCTATCTAGAAGTTGAAGTTATCCTATTTGAGGGCTAAATAAAGTCTATATAAAGGAGGACTCAACCTCATTCAAGGATCACTCACTCAAGCAACAAGAAGAGTTCAATCAAGATAGAGAAAGAAGCCTAATACCTAGTG
Source organism: Pinus taeda (assembly GCA_000404065.3). Classification (NCBI taxonomy): domain Eukaryota; kingdom Viridiplantae; phylum Streptophyta; class Pinopsida; order Pinales; family Pinaceae; genus Pinus; species Pinus taeda. The sequence goes on from APFE030096726.1 coordinate 243,879, forward strand.
AAGAAAGGATAAGGTGTAGTGAAGTATTTTAAATCTTTTTTTGGGCTATATTCTTCCACATGTGCAAGAATTAAATCATCATCTTGCAACAAATGATATCAGATTGCAATCACTCTAAGAGAGCCAAACATTTGGGTCAAATAAGGTCTTCCTTATAGGTTGAATTGATAAGAAGAAGATTCCATATCAAGCGAAGAAGAAATAAGTCAAATACATCCATATTATAGCCACATGTATGGCCTAGGGTTTCTACAGTAAGGTTGAATTGTAATCCAAAAGTTGCAGATCCAAAAAAGAGGTCGAAGGAGAAGTTGTTGCTACTGAAAAATCAAGTTGACTTTACAAAAGAGAAGCTTATCAAGGGGAGACATTGATTTGGTCTTGGAGGGGTCTTGGTAAAGGGTTTAGGTCTTGAAATTAACCATTTGAAGATTCTATAAGAAGATGAGTTCTTATGGGTTTTCCTCTCAGAGTTGGATAGGTTTTTTCCCTAGTTGATCTCCTATATATTGTGTCCATTGCCTTATTTTTATTTATTATTTGGTAGTTATTTGAGGAAGAAGACAATAATAATAATCAAGATGAAGAGTAAACTAATTTAATAGAGTAAAAATGTATCAAAAACAATTACAAAGTAGAGAAATCATCTACACTTGTTTCCCCTATATTTCTGAACACAAACAATGGGTAGCCGCTCATCGATTGAGAAAACTAGACATGCAACCTGCATAAAGGAACCCTTAGAAAAGGGTCCATCTATCCAATTCCCAAACAATGAGAAACCACTTATCAATATAGAAAGCTATGCACATAGGCCTACATAAAAGAACACCTAGAAAATGGTGCATCTCTCAAATGCCAAAGTTAGGGTTCTGTAGCAAACATCAACCTCCCCTAGTTTTAAATCAATATACTACTTGCAAAAAATATAAATATTCTCAATCTTCTATAGTTCCAGATGCTTGAGCAAGAATTCTCAAATTGTCTTGACTTGCTATTGATCTTGTGACTCTCTTGCCCCTTTCCTGAATGCCTTTGTCAGCTTCTAGGGTTTTCCTCCTTGTCCTTTTTGCAGGCTCTGTCTTTATTTCCTTTTCATATTTCTTCTTTCCTTTGGAAGATTCTACATCCTCCTCTTAATCAATAACTATTAGTTCTTTCAGTCTAGAGTTGAATTTAGCATTGAATTCTAGCCTTAACTTATTGGTATGTGGTGGCTTGGGTGCAGGCTTTATTGACAAACATTCAAAACTGGACACAATCTCTTGTAATTCAGGCTGGACCCCTTCTTCACTTTCCCGTGGAGTATCACTCATCTATCTCTAAAGTTATCTGTTCCACTAATATAGCGGAACCGCTTCCAATTTCCCCAACAGGATGAGCCTTATAAATTTATTAAACCATCTCAAAATTGCAATCACAAGACTATTAAGCAAGGTTTTTACTTACTTTTGACTTATGTGATGTCAAGTTGATTGAACGGTTGATAACCTTAGTGATCCAACGATCACTGTCTCGTCGCTCGACAATCTGTGTGGCCTTTAACTGACCACACAAACCTGATGAGGTTTATAAACACTCGGCCTATAGAATTTTGGGTTTGGCTTTTCCCACGTTCTTAATTCCTTAGGACAGACCCAATGGGGTTTATAGACTGTAATATATTTGATGTTAGGTCTGGTTCATGAGTTAACGTCCACCAATTCTTTAGTCGATATCCATAAAATAGCGATGGCCACTGGATCCTCCGACTTGCAAAGACTTCTAATAAACCTCGAGTTAACACCAGGCTAACCCTACTGTGGACTGATCGTAAGGCATTGAAATTAAGATCAACGACTTAGGATGAATGCAATCCTTCAACCCTGATCAAGGAACTCATATACCTTCAAACTCTGCAATTCATAATACACACGAAAAGAAATTAAACTCAATTACAGAATACTCAAACTTTTTAGAATTAAATAGGAAATTCAACAAAACACAATGATATTACAGAGGGATGCAACACCTTCAGGATTGACCAAATCTACACAGAAAGACACAGAGAGATATTTTCTGCAACTAAATCTTATATATTGCAAAACAAGTCGAATAAGTGAAAATCCCCTTATTATGATTCGGAACTTACATAAGTATTGTTTCAATTAATAGTCAGATCCTAAATCAAAGGACCGAATTAACTAATCCTATCTAATCTACATGATATTCTCCTCGAGAATCTCCACTACATCTAAACTACTTGAATTTATTACATGATAATCTATATCCTAGATTCTAGTCTAAATCTTGTCTAGAAAGCTTTGAAAATTGATAGCTAAAGGACCCCACTCCATTACTTGTAACCTTTTTTGGGTTTTTGGAATAATACGAAGTCTTTTGTCTTTAAGCCTCATGCTCCTGCATCACACTTCTGAGGACAAAATTCTTCATGGGCTCCTGTCCATGAGTTCTTCTACAGAACTGCCCAATTTCTGTAGTGTAGCATTTGTTACCCAGGTAGCTTCAGCAATGGGCTGATCTTTCCACTTAACCAAATACTGAAAATACTCCCATCCCCTTGTTTTATTCAATAATTTCGTGTCTAAAATCCTATCTGGCTGCAATTCCTTTGCTATAGGTAACTGTTTTATCCAATCAATTTCTTGTTTCTCTTGGTCTTCTGCTATGTCATCTGCATTTTCACCTTCATACCTATACAAATAAGCAACACTGAAAATTAGAGATATTCCATTATCAGAGGGTAATTCAATTTCATATGCATTTGAGAAAATTTTCTCAATACTCTGCATGGTCCAATTTTCTTGAACTTTAACTTGTTATACTCTCCTTTTGGAAATATTTCCTTCCTCAGATGTGCTAGAACCAAATCTCCAACTTCAAAGTTAACTTCTCTCCTTCTCATGTCTGTTCTGCTTTTGTACTTTATGTTTCTATCCTGTAACTGTTTTTTTACCTGTTAATGTATTGCTTGCATTTCTAAAGCAAATTCTTCCCCAACAGCACTTCTCATCTCAGCTTTTGCTAGATTTCTTAATTCAGACACTCCCCTTGGATGCATTCCATAAACTATGTGGAATGGACTTTCCCCTGTACTTTTATTAGGAGAGTCATTATATGCATATTCTACCTGTGCCAATACTTGATCCCATTGTTTTGGATGTTCACCTGTAAGACTTCTCAGAATATTACCCAAGCTTCTATTTACAACTTGAGTCTATCCATCCATCTGAAGATGATAAGCAGAACTGAAACTCAGTTTAGTTCCAAGGTTCTTCCACAATGTCCTCCAAAAATGTCCAACAAATTTGGAGTCTCTATCTGAAACAATACTCTTAGGTAACCCATGCAATCTTACTATCTCTTTAAAAAATAGAGTAGCAATGTGAGTAGCATCACTGGTTTTATAACATGCAATAAAATGTGCCATTTTTGAAAATCTGTCAACTATAACATAAATTGAATAATTTCCTCTTTGAGTCTTTGGCAAGCCCAAAACAAAATCCATGCTTACCATATCCCAAGGTCTATATGGAATAGGTATTGGAACATACAACCCTGTGTTTTGGATTCTTCCTTTTGCATACTGACAGACTTTACAATTCTTCACATACTTTTCCATTTCATTCCTTATCTTCAGCCATAAATAAAACCTGTTCAACTGCTCATAACTCTTATCTACACCAAAATGTCTTGCAAGTCCACCACTATGTTTCTCTTTGATTAAATTTTCTCTCATAGAACAATTTGGTATGCACAGCTGATTTCTTTTAAACAAAAAGCCATCTTGCAAGGAATAATCAAGCCACTTACTTCTGTCTAATAAAACAATATTTTTACAAGCTTCAAATTCCTCTTTAAAATCTAAGTCTTTTTCATACAATTCCTTAAGAAAATCAAAACCCAACACTTGAATTTGACTTTCTTGAAGTAGTATGCTCCTTCTACTTAAGGCATCTGCTACTTTATTTGATTGACCATTTATATGCTTCAAGACAAAATTAAAACCTTAAAGATACTCTACCCATTTGGCATGTTTCTGGTTAAGCTTTGGCTGTTGCATAATGTACTACAATGCATGGTTGTCTGAATAAAGTATAAATTCTTGAGACATCAGGTAATGTCTCCACTTCTTCAATGACTGCACAACTGCATAAAACTCTTTATCATAAGAAGAATACTTCTTCTTTGACTCATTCAGTTTCTCATTGAAATAAGCTACAGGTCTGTCCTCCTGACTTAAAACACCTCCAGTGGCTTCTCCACTGGAATCACATTTCACTTGGAAAGGTTTATTAAAATCAGGCAAAATCAAAATATGTTTTTCAGTGATCTCTCTTTTCAACAGCTGAAAGTTCCTTTCTGCTTCAGCAGTCCACTTAAATGGCTATCTATATTTCTTTATAGTGTTGATAATAGAAGCATTGATCTTACTTAATTTCCTTATGAATTTTCTATAAAAACTTGCAAGACCATGAAAACTTCTTACAAAACACTTTTTGGTGAAGGCCACTCTGTGATTGCCTTGATCTTCTCTAGATCCATCTTTAATCCATCAACAAGAACAACAAAACCCAAATACACCAATTCTTCCTTCATGAATGAACACTTCTTTAAGTTTATCAATAGATTCTCTTGCTATAGCCTTTGTAAGACATAATTCAAATGTCTCAGGTGCTCCTCCTTAGACCTGTTGTAAACTAATATATCGTCCAGATATACTATTACAAATTTACCAATAAATTCATTCAAAACTTCATTCATAAGCTGCATGAATGTACTAGGTGCATTTTACAACCCAAAAGGCATTACCATTCAATCATACAACCCTTTATTTTTTTAAAAAGAAGTTTTCCATTCATCCCCTTCTCTAATCCTTATTTGATGGTACCCACTCTTTAAATCTAGCTTTGTAAAATATCTTGCTCCACTCAGACAATCCATCAAATCTTCAATTCTAGGTAAAGGAAATATGTACCTGATGGTTATTTTATTGATTTCTCTTGAACCAATGCACATTCTCCAGCCTCCATCTTTCTTTGGGCTCAACACTATTGGCATTGCAGAAGGACTCAAACTCTCTCTAATCAATCCTTTATCTAACAGCTGCTGCACCTGTTTTCTGACTTCTTCATTCTCTATGGGAGTCATCCTGTAAGCTTGTTTATTTGGTAGATTTGCTCCTGGAATCAAATCTATATGATGACTGACTTTTCTAGTGGGTGGTAACTCATTAGGCAAGTCATCTACAATGATATCACAATAATTGTCCAGCATCTCTTAAATCTCAATTGGTAAATTATAAACTTTTGTGGAAGTAATTATTACATTTGGTTTACAAACCAATGAAAAACTTACCACATCTTCCTCCATCTGTTGTAAGTACTCCTTTCCACTCAGCAAAAGGGTCTTTGCTTTAGGTTTCTTCGATGTATCTTCTTCTTCTATTGGTAGCAATGTATGATTGACACCATCTTTGCTGAATTTATAGGTGTTCTTCTTTCCATCATGCATAGCTACTCTATCATATTGCCATGTTCTACTCGACAATATATGACACACATCCATAGGCATCACATCACACAAAATTTTATCTTTATACTTGCCCAATTGCAAGTCTATTTCACATTGTTCATTTACTAACAACTGATGTCCCTTTTGTAACCATGATACCTTGTAAGGTGTTGGATGTTTCTTTGTTTTCAATTTCAATTTCTCCACCACTTTTGTAGAGACCAAATTATTAGTGCTGCCACTATCAATTATCATCTAATAGCATTTCCCTTGAACCTTGCACATAGTCCTAAACAAGGTCTTCCTTTGTGTTGGTTCAACAACTTCCTTTTCTGGCTTTAGCAATATTTTGTTAACTACCAAAGATTCTCCTCTCTTTGGTACATTTTCTTCTTCTACCACCGTTGATGCTTCCTCTACAGTCTGTGCAACAATTGCATTTCTATGAGGTATTCTTGTGTTTTCTGGGCACTCATAAGCTCAGTGTCCCAGCTTGTTACATCTATAACATCTAACTTCTCTTCCTCTGCCTCTACCTCCTCTTCCTCTAGAAAAACTCCCTCTGCCACTTGCATCACCTCCTATGGGTGTGTGCTGACTTGAGATACTGCTAGCTCCATCTCCAGGTGCTGTAGATCTTCCTCTACCACCTTGTCTTTCCCTTCCTCAGAAAGTACCTCTATTTCTGGTAGATTGTTTCCTCAAAAGTTTTTCTTCAACTTTCAGTACCATCTCATAAGCCTCTTCCACTGTTTTAGGAGACAATACACTTGTCTCATCTTGAATGTCCATTCTAAGTCCATTCACATATATGGAAACTTTCTAATCTATATCTTGGACTTGTCTTGCTCTTATACTCACTTTGTAGAATTCCTCTGTGTATTCCTTTATTTTCATAGACCTCTGTCTAAGATTATGCATATATCTAAATAATGTTTGCTGATAGTTACTTGGCAGAAACTTAATTTTCAGTTTTGCCACCACTCTGTTCCAATTCTTAATTGGTTGTTTGCCAAGTCTTATCCTTTCTGCCTGCACTCCATCCCACCAAAGTGTTTCATATCCTTTCAAATTTGTGACAACAAATTTTACCTTCTTTTCATCCTCTTTTTCTTCATAATCAAAGAATTTCTCCATGTCATTAATCCAGTCTATCAACTCTTCAGGATTTAATCCTCATGCATAAATTGAAACTCCAGTTTTGGGTCTAGATGTGGATCTCAACATTGATTGAAAGAATCTCATCCCAAGAGTAACTTCTATAGGTTGCTCCTCTTTTGCAGCCTCCACTTCATGATCACTCGCATCTCCAACATTTGCATCTCTCCCTGTTTCCATTGCTTCTAATCTAGCCTGCATCTATTGCAAAGATTCCATCACTTTAGCATTTGCAACAGGCCTTCCTTTTCTACCACGACCTCTTCCAACTCTGAAAGCCATAGTGGATTTTCTTCTCTGACCCCTAAGATCCTGTTCACTGTCTTTAATCTGCTCTGATACCACAAATGGTGGCCGAGGTGCAGGCCTTATTGACAAACGTTCAAAACTAGACAAAATCTCTTGTAATTCAGGCTGGACCTCTTCTTCACTTTCCCGTGGAGTATCTCTCATCTATCTCTAAAGTTGTCTATTCCACTAATATAGCGAAACTGCGTCCAATTTCCCTAATAGGATGAGGCTTATAAATTTATTAAACCATCGCAAAATCGCAATCGCAAGACTATTAGGCAAGGTTTTTTCTTACTTTTGACTAAAGCGATGTGAGGTTAATCGAACGGTCGACAACCTTAGTGATCCAATGGTCCCCGTCTCATCGCTCAACAATCTGCGCGACCTTTAACCAACCACACGGACCCAATGAAGTTTATAAACACTCAACCTATAGAATTTCAGGTCCAGCTTTTCCCACGTGCTTAATTCCTTAGGACAGACCCAATGAGGTTTATAGACTATAAAATATTTGATTTTGGGTCTAGTTCATGAGTTAACGGCCACCAATTCTTTAGCCGATATCCGTGAGATAGCGATGGCCACTGGATCCTCCGACTTGCAGAGACTTCTAATAAATCTCAAGTTAACACTAGGCTAACCCCACTGTAGATTGATTGTGAGGCATTGAAATTAAGATCAATGACTTAGGATGAATGCAGTCCTTCAACCCCGATCAAGGAACCCATATACCTTCAAATTCCGCAATTCATAATACACACGAAAAGAGATTAAACTCAATTACACAATACTTGAAATTTTTAGAATTAAACAGGAAATTCAACAAAACACAGTGATATTACACAGGGATGCAACACCTCCGGGATTGACCAAATCTACACAAAAAGACACAAAGAGATATTTTCTGCAACTAAATATTATATATGGAAAAACAAGTCGAATTAGTCAAAATCTCCTTATTATGATTCAGAACTTACATAAGTACTGTTTCAATTAACAACTAGATCCTAAATCAAAGGACCGAACTAAATAATCCTATCTAATCTACATGATATTCTCCTCGAGAATCTCCATTACATATAACTACTTGAATTTATTACATGATAATCTATATCCTAGATTCTAGTCTAAATCCTATCTAGAAAGCTTTGAAAATTGACAGCTAAAGGACCCCATTCCTTTTCTTGTAACTTTTTTTTGGGTTTTTGGAATAATACGAAGTCTTTTGTCTTTAACCCTCATGCTCCTACATTAGTATGTCTAATATGAGGTTTTCTAAATTAATGAACCCTAGATTGTGTTTCTTTGCTGGTATTCCATGCTTTCTTGCTTAAACACTTTCCTTTTTGTCTTCTACTACTATATGCTCCGATTTCTCACATTCTTGTACTTGTTTGCACTTCCTTTCTATTTTTCTTCATAAACCCTAACTTCTAGTTCACTCATAAGGTTTTATGTAGTCTCTTAAATAGGAATTTGATGACTAGATTCAGCCTTTCCTTCTAGATCTAGGGTTTTGACAAGGTTTTAGCTTTAATCTTCTTTTGCTTTCTAGGTGAAAGGTTTATCCATGTCCTTTACCTCAATTGTTCTACATGCTTACACAAATCATGGGTGTATATAATTTTCATCAATATATGATGGCATATATCACGAAAAAACAACTCAGTTCTAGTTCTAGCCTTAGTAGTAATTTTGAGCAAACTTTGGTGTAAAAAATAAGGCAGACTCATGTTACCTTTGACTACCTGCCTTCACAAGTAAAAAACATCTACACAGTCCTTAGAACATTGGTCCATTCGGGATTCAGCATGCTTTGAGGGATTCCAACGCTCCAATTAGGGTTTTGAGCATTTTCCTTCAAGAACAAATTCAAATATACTTTTTGTACCATTTTCTTTTTGAACCACCTTTCTCCTTCAATAGATAACCCTATGACTTCTGTAATAGACTCCTCAGTTACTACAAACTATAAGTCCCTTACCTTTGTTGTGTTTCCATTAAAGAAATTCATGAATTCGTGGCACTAGCTCAAATTGTATCCATTAAAACAATTAAAAATTGGCTCCCATCCAATATTGGTGAAAACTGGTATGAGTTCTTGATAAGATTGGAACTAGTTTATGCCATATGGTTCATATTGCTTTATATGACTGGACTTTCCCATTTCTCAACTACAACTATCTCCAACCCATGGTCACCTGCTATAAAAACTCTCATGTGCACTGTAAATTGGTTACCAGGAAACGCTGGAAATGGCCTTTTTACAAATAACTGCAGTTTTTAGGTTTTAGCTTTCAAGCTCTCCTCTAATGTTTGGAAACTGCTCTATATGTCACATAAAGTAGTAACATGGGTTAAATTACTTCAAATAACATTTAAGAACTTGAAATCAACAACGTCGAAATTATAAAACTTTTATTTTTCAAATTTCTCTAGGCGCTATGAAAATATTTCGTAGTGAGGTTTGTAGGCACTACAAAATATTTTCATAGTGCCACATTTCTTCATTCGATTGGCTCCATTTTTGCTGCAAAATTTTGGATAAACTAAGGTATAACATAAATAAAAACTTTTGAAAATTTTATAAAGGTTATGCTACCCTTTCATACAAAAGTTTTTACATAGCCCAATATTTAAACTTTCACTCTTTCTAAATGAAGTTGTCAACTGATTCTAAAATCATTTGGACCATTTGTGAAGGTACAAACCTAGTGCTAATAGGATGGATGGATGAGGGTAGCATAATTAATGTAGAGAGGCCCCCATTAGAATGATTTGAATCAAGTGGACATGGCGGGATGCTACATGAGTCAAGTTAGCAAAAAGGAGCACAAATGGTTATTGATATGGGTTGGGCCAAACTATCATTTGGAAGAAGTATGTAATATGGAACATTGACCCATTCGAAATGGAAGGATGAAACCTTCTTCAATTTGGAATTATTGCTTGTAAATGTGACAAGAGAATTGGCTAAGGAAACAAACATTTGACCAAGTACCATTTGGATTATAAGTGCTAATGTGAGATGAACAATTGGTATGGGAGTTGGAGGGGCAATGAATAATTTTATATGAGTTTCAATAGTGTACAATCACCCAATGACTAGCATGATTGGGTGGGTCATTGCACAAGTCATGACACAATTTTAGTACATGCCAAAGTGTAGGGAGATAAGTTCTTATTAGTCAGAAGCAAATATAAGAATGCAAACAAAAGACAAATAAATAAACCAACTTCTTCTTGAATAAAGAATTTAAATTAATTAATTATTCTCTTATATACATCCACCGAGATATGAATATTCTCTCTTATTTCTTCATATTACAATGGCCCAACCACAGATATATAAAAAGCAAACTTTTTAAATATAGAATCACGCAGAAATATAAAAAGTGAGGTGTAGTATGGAATCACTTAGTTTTAGATTGAGAAAATCAATGAGATAAAATGAGACATGACGCACCAGAAACCTATAGTGATGGGCCATTTGTTGCCCTAAGAAAACCTCCGGTGTGGGTGACTATAGGGGCATGAAAATGGATTTTAAGGTTAAATTAAAGTTTATGCTAGAGGTACTCTTTCAACCTCGTTCATAATTTATTTATATAAATATCTATCAACTGAGGAAGATAAATCACATAGTAGTTATTCCCTAGTTTGAAATGATATCAATTGTTAATATTACTTGGTTTCTTAATAATGCATTCATGGTTTTCTAATTACTAGATGAAACTCTTTACCAAAATCTTAGTATCTAACAAAAAATTAATATAAAAAATACTAAACTTCGTTTTGTATATTTTTTGTTTGCAATATTAGTAGAAAGTTTTTTTTACAATAAGAAAAAAATTAAATACTAAAAATTGCCTAAGAAATAATTAAATTATTGTTATTTATCTCTTTGATATATTTGTTAAATTGTGAAAAGAAAATTGAGATGTGAGTATAAGACATATGCAAGAATCAAATTTCTTACTTTTCATTTAGAAAGAAAAAATGAAGGTCTAAAATTATTGTTATATTTTATCTAATTTGTTGCAAATTTATATCAAAGTTTTAGTTGAAGTAATTTAAAAAATTTCATGCCCCGATGGGGGTGATGGATATTATATTGAGGAGGCTTCAGGATCTGCACCCACTGCCAGTTGGTAATCATGCGAAAATTAATGAGATAGGAGGAGGGGCTATTGGCCCATCAAAGGAATTATCGCCAGAACAGGAGGCTTAAGTGTTGGAGCCATTTGAGGTTGGTCGTAGTGTGTCTGTGGCAGACCATGAGAACGGGGGGAGAGTGGAAGGGTGAAGGTTATGGTCATTGGCTAGGCCTCCGATGAAATCCAAAAGGCGGGAATGGAAAATTATTGGTGGTTTCCATAAGTCTGTGTGTCTCGTACTGCCTTCAAGAATTTGTATGGGATCCCGGGGCACCAATTTGAGAGATTTGGAGTCAAGTAGTGGCTTGAACCTTCGCCGAATTGTTGTATTCTCACATGCTAGCCGCTGGTAGATTGCTTTTATGGAACTCAACCATTTTCCATGAATTAGTAATTCTCTTGTCCCTGGTTTGGTTTCTATGGGCTGGTTTGAATTTCTATTTTCTTGTTAATTTCTGGGACACTAGTCGAGGGGGCGGGTGGCTTTGGTGGACTAAGTTTGTTGACCGTGCAGAGAGGGAATATGAGAGTCCTGTGAATCAGTATGGGAATTACTGGTGGGGGGGGGAATTTTTTTGTTATAAGTTGGATGTATATGCCCCTAGTGGACCAAACTCTCTGCTTCTTCAGTCCTTGAGGTGAGTTCCTTCTTCTAGCCCCTTTGTTCATTGGTTTAATTGGTCAAGGTATTGTGGTGTCTTGGGGCTTTGAGGGGACAAAATTCTATATGTGGAAGTGCTCTGAGGGTGGGTGCACCACAGCTCCAACCTCTCTTAAGTTTGAGTGCTTCTCTAAGAGGAACCATGGGCAGTGTGCTAATTGGCTATGTTTCTGGGAATTTGAGAGGTTGGAGTGCCCTTGGGGATTTGGAAGGTGGGGGATAGCCTAGAGGTGGTTGGGCGACCCCAATTCTTGGAGCCCAAGATGATTCGATGAAGAGAAGAGGGTGGAATGAGATGAGTGTCCATAACTATGGGTGTGTAAGTGATTGAGGGAGAGAAGGGAGTACTTGGGAGTGTGGGAGCCTGAGGCTATTTTTTCTGTAAGAATGCAACAACAACAAGGAGGCCCCATCAAGGAGGTGACCAACGTGGGCATGCCGACAACAAAGGTGGCAGTGCGTCTTCCTCCAACGAAGCTCATTCAACCAACCTAGATAGGGAGGAGGGGCTCACTCAGATTCCAAGTAAGCCACCTAGCCATGTAGTAGAAGCTAACACATTGGACTCCATTGCTAAACAACTGAGGAGGATTTAGGTCAACACAGACATCCAACGAGACCATAGGCATGAGGATCGCAACAAAAATGTTGCCTACTAGAATGACATCCAATTCATACATGAGGAAATTTCAGGAAATTTCGAAGCAACGAGCTTATGTCCTTCGTAGCTAGTGTAGAATTCATGACTCTGTGTGAGATTGAGGAGCATTTGGAGCACATCGAATTTCACCAGAATGACAAACAAATGCAAAGGAAGTAACCAACGCATGTAGATATACATCCACCATGCCCACCTTCCTAATATGAATATATTAGGTTGCGTCTTAATTTTGGGTGTTTTTTGGCTTGTATGGCTCCAAAGCCCTCTGGAAATAAGGTGCAAATTGAAAAATTGTATGTTGTATATTCTAGCTCTCCTTGCCAACAAATCTGGTCAGAGTGAGGCAGGGCGAGTTGATGACAAACAATCTGTACTTTTTTTTCCACCAGCCATAAAATTAGTGCCTTGGCCAACAAAAAAAAAGAATTAAATTTTTTCACACATAAAAAAAATAAATAAATAAATAAATATAGCTCATGGAGTGTAACTCAATTTGTAATCACCTTGTTATGAATTATTTTGTAAACTCATGAGATTCAACGTTCAAATCCATATGAGTTAGGCCAACCAAAAAATAATGTTTTTTATCTATTTATTTATTACATTTTTAGAATGTGGCATATATATTGTAATTGTTTTGAAATCAAATTATCTTTAATATAATTACTTTTATTTTATGTAATTTTTAGATATAATATTTTTCCCAAAATATTATACATTAAACTAAATACTTTAAAAAGATATGGTCGTAACTTTTCAGAGAAAGGGTTATGATTTGGTAATTTATAATTAATATTAATTATCTAACTTTATGATTTAATATTAAAAAATTAGCACTGAAATTAAAGATGGACCACGTATGCCCAGTAAAAAAAAAATAAGTGTTCACTTATAAATAATTAGACTTTTTAATATCAAAACTGCTGTTCCGTCTGTTGCTTTCCATTTGTGGTTCGACTCTACTTAAATTCGCCATGAATTTCTCTCGCTTGTGCTAAAATTCAAGTCCTCAAATTGCTGAAGATTCGCCAAGTTAGTTGAAGAATGCAGGTCAACACTAATTCAAAGAAAAATAACGTTTCTATGCATGTTTCCACTGCTCCATTATCTTGCTAATTTGAATCGTGGCATATGTATGTTGAGTTTTATTGGCTACATGTATACATTTTGTTATAACGATCAATGCCATAGGGTCGAGATGTTCCACTCAATTAAATATAATAATGTGAATAGGAGATTGTTCATTAGTCTTTCTCTTATTTATGTAAAGGACCTGCAACTGCATCAGTTTTAGCATTATTGAGCGCAGCAGTAGCATAACAATAATTAGGTGTTTGTTTTCCCCTGCTTACAAAAAGGGCTTGCAACAGCATCAATGTTGACATCATTGGGCAGAAAAGTAGCATAACAGTGCCATTGTTACTGTCTGTGTCAGAGCACTCACCCACAAAATGACTACTCACAAAATTAATTTCTTTATTTATTTTTAAAAGAATTACGCACTGCCCTCTACTAACTGAATTATTTTCAATTAGAGCTCACTAGCCAATAAAAAGTTAGGAATAGGATTTCCAGAAAGTTATAAAATTATTTTTGAATTTACTAAAATTAAAAAATTTCAACATTTTCTTGAAACTTTAGTTTAAATCGCAAAAAAACAATAATAAACCATTCATACAAAATTTTGTTAGATAAATTAATAATAACACATTACTAATGGAATTAAAGATAGCTTTACAACAATGATTTAGAAAAGAGTGCATGTTTCTATCTATACATAATATGTATTCTACATGAGCCATTTTGTTTATTAATTCAGCAATATAATGATCTTAAAAGTCATTAATGACACATTATTATGTATATGAACCATTTTGTTTATAAATTCAACAATATAATGATGTTAAAATCATTAATGACACATTATCAAGCTAGTCAAAGTCTGTTATATTCATATTAGGTTAGTCTAAATATCTTACATTTTTAATTTCTGTTTAGTATATTTTTCTTGATCAATTTTGGCATTTCAATTTTTTATATTTCCTCATTAAAACAATATGAATATCCTTGAGGGCACTAAATTGATTTATATATTCAAAAATACAATTTAAACAACACAAAATTGTAATTTCACCAACAATTGTGATATCTGATACCATTGATAATTGTACCAAATTGCTGAAATACAATTGAATCAACATAAAATTATAATTTCACCAACAATTATGATCTTTAATACTATTAATAACTGTACCAAATTACTAAATTATTTTCTACTAATTAATATTAATTATTTTCCATAAAATTGTAATTTTACCAACCATTATAATGTTTAATACCTAATACCATTAATTATTGCACCAAGTTACTAAATTATTTTTTACTAATTAGAATTAATTAACTTCCATTACTAAGTTCATAGTTGTTCTCACCACTATTCCAAAGATTGTCCATCTCATTTGGTGTCAAGAAATCAATGAAATAGCATCACTCATTTAAGTGAAATTTTAAATTGGAGTAAGCTAAAAAGAGTGAAAGTTTTGGATTAGTATTCTTCCCTAAATATTTATCTAATTTTGAAATTCACTTGATTACTAAAACTTCAACTATGCTATTTAGTGCAAAGAGGCTTTTGTCTATTTTACGAAGACCTATATTATTAAGATTTTAAAAAAATTGAGTGGATTAAGAAAAAACTTTAACTTGTCATTAAAACTTAAAAGATCAAATTTTCCCAAA
>APFE030096726.1:259831-280719 GCA_000404065.3 Pinus taeda
AATAAAATCATATTATTTATTTAAGTATCATTTCAATTTATTATTAGAAGTTATGGTTTATTTGTGAATTAGATAAACTAAGATGGTTAGGATGGTTAGGAAGAATGGTTATTATTTACAATTTTTATATTCAATTAGCATAAATCCATCTTAATTAAAGCTTTACTAAGCACATAGAGTGATCAAACATCTCAAGATATAAACATTTTTTGAGTGCAAAACATTAAGAGATTGTTTGCACCTCTAGATATTTGATTCTTATTGGCCCTGGGTAGATCCTAAATTAAGATGGATCTATGCTCATTCTTAATAATATTATTTCTGTTTATATAAACTTCACATCTCTATATCTAGAAATATTCTTATTTTTAATTATATTAAAATACTAATAATCCATATAGTTATTAATACTTAAGATAACATATTTTTTTTGCCCCTTTTTTTTCTGGCCTCTTTTTCTTTAACATGTTTTATAATTTTTGTTTAAATATATATTGTGTGTTGTGAATATTGAAATTTTTATATGGTTATTAATTTAAATTTCAATATCAAGTTCTCAAAATTATAATGATTAGAGAAATATTAATTATTTATTTTAATTTATATGGTTATAATGGATCTTATTTATAGTTACTATTTATATTAAATATATATTTATACATTAGAAATAATTCTTATTTATTAATTATATGGTTTATGTTCATCAACTAATTTTTTTTGTTTTGATATGTTTATTAATTATATGTTATGAAATGGTATGATTATGATTATGAAATATTATTATTATTATTGTTATTATTTAACAAGAATGAATATATAAATTACATTGAAAATATGCAAATGAACACAACAAGTACAATAAGGATTACATTTATTTTGCCTTACATATTTATAAAGAGATAAAAATCACCCCTTTTCCAATAAGAAAACCTGGGGGAAAGGTCCAAAACTAAATATTCATATATTTATTCCTTCTCAGAGCATGAATCAATTTTAACAAATTGCTTGCACAAAAAATGTAGAAACAAAACATTTCTATAAATTGCTAGTAAGCGATCCACCGTTGGGTCTGTGAGAGGCAAGTTAGATATCAAGACCAGAGTTCTTTATGCTATGATATTTCCTGCTTCTTGATATTGATGGGGATGAAATTTGATTCTTAAGCACGTCCGAATAAGAAGGGGAAGAAGAAGAGGTTTTGGACTTATTATTAGTCATCTTACCAACCTATTCATCTTTCAATATAAGAGAAACCTTTGGTGAAAACGTTTCCATCATAATGATTTTCGTTGGAGACTCTCGATCTAAGTAACTGAAAGCTTACCAAGTAGTCGTGTATAGAATACTAACAGATGCACCTTTGTCTATGATTATTCTAGGTACAACCATATTATAAGTGTGTACTATGATTGGGAAGGGAACGTAAGGAGGAAGATCATATCCTGCCAATGGACTCCAATCAAGGGAAGTGACCATACTACTTGGAGGGGGTGTCATGGGAACAGGAGAATTGATTCCCTGTGCTATGGGAATGAGAGAACTTCTTCCCTATGTTGTGGGAACAAGAGGATTCCTCCCTTATGTTGTGGGAATAGGAGAATTGTCCCCCTATGTCATTGGAATAGGATGATTTCCCTCTAGTTAAATGGAATTTGAAGAAATGAGAAGAACTTGAGTGGTATGAAGGTCACTCTCTATGGGAAAGATACAACCAACTAAAGGTGGAATCGATTCAACCATTTTCTCAACCAATGGTTGTTTAGAAACGGACTCATGGAATTCACATTTAGAGAGAGTGGGATTGACTCGAGACAAATTATAATCAATCTCTTCATCAATTAGTGGAGGATTAGGGGAAAGCCTCTGGTAGTGATCTAGAAGTTGCGGTTGAGAAATAGTAATATTTCCCAACAATTTGGATGCTTCATCCATGTAAAGGAAAAGGTGAATTGGATGATTCCCTTCACATAACTTATAGGGAAACTTGAATTTATCCTTTTTCCCGTGGATCTTACTATCATTAGTTGATGGTTTATTACCGACATGATCTTGTTGCAGCAGCTTTAACCACACTCCAAAATTTTTCCTTAGCTTCGTTTTGGAGCCTCGCTTCAAACCTTCACAGTAGCATGTCTTTCTTTGTCACGTACACCAATTTTAGTGTTTTCTTGTACAAAGGCATCATGTTGATCATAGATCGATGCATTCCCCTCATAGGCTAATCACTCGGACTTGGTCGAGTTATAGGCTGAGCAGCTCCCCCAAGAAATTGCACAGTTCTGGAGGGAAACCAACCTTCCCTCCAGAAATTGCACAATCTTCTCTAGCAGCCTACTGGGCTCCAGAATTGTGTAATTCTAGTAGTCAACGCTCCGAGTGAAAATTGTGCAATTTTCCACAGGAGGGCTACTCAGACTAGAATTTGCACAAATCTGGGCAGCAGGCAGCCGCTTTACCTAGAAATTCTACAAATCTCTTGGGCAGCCATACTAGCTCCCAGCCTGAAATGTGCATTTTCTCCCAGTAGTCAAACAACCTCTTGCATGTGCAGCTGAGTTGATTGGTTCCCTCTGGGCCTAAGCAAAACATACTTGCATGGATGGGTTGCTTCTCCCAAGGTAGCATGCAAAGGCATCCCTTGTCTCAGGGATCTATTTTTGGCAGTTGAAGGTTACATGCAAGGATCATCTCAGAAACCCCCCACCAAGTGTCGCTTTCTCGAGATTTGTGGCATGCGTGTCATAACCTCGATGTTATCAAAAATCATCAACCCGATGCTTCAGAGCTCATTCCTCACATCAACCCTGCAGCTTTGACATCCCACATCACATTTAGGAGTAGTCAGCACATTCAACTCAGCTATTTTGGGGTAAGCTCGCTTTCCATGCCTTGTGTTGCATTTATGTTGCTTTTTTGTTTTCGCTTGTGTGAATACGGTTTCTTGATTCTTTGAATGCTTGCTATCGTTTACATGTATACTGGATTTTCCTAGCAATTTTTTAGATTTCGTTGCTATCTCATTGCTTTCACATGCATGAAACTATTTTTCACGAATGGTAGCCGATTCGATGACTTGCCTCACCCAGATGCATGTTGCTCTGTTTAATTAATCTTTCATTCAATGTTTGCATGCATGATCAATCACTTATGCTATCACTTTGTGTCGCCATGCATTCACTTCCACATTCACTTTCAGTTGCCCGTTGGCAAGTCTGGGCAGCCTTGGCCCGGGCTCTACCTCACGAAGAGCCTCACCAAGATAGCATTGCACAATACTGAGAGGGAAGGCTCTACCTTCCTCTCTTGAAATGTGCATTTTTACCCAGCAGTTGTTCCCCAGGGCTACTTTGCATAATCCTAAGGGATAATGACTGATGGCCCATAAAATTGCGCAATGTAGTCACTGAGCTTGTAGTCATTGACAGCTAAAATTATGAATTACGTAATTCCAGCAGACAGTAGCCAAACTAGACTGTGCTTTGTGGAGTTCCAACAGTTAGTCATTGTATTGATGGAAATAATGAAGATTGGTGTCATGTCCAGCTTTTAATTGTTGATCTCCTCCATAGGACTCTGTGTTTCCTTGGGCTTCCCCATTCCAAGAGCCTCAGAGCCCATTTGTTTCATTTTTTTTAATTCTTTTCATTTCTTATTCACATGCATCTCTTGTTCTTGTTTCTTTCTATTTCTACATTTAGTATTAATGATTTCTTGTTGTAGGATTGGGTTAAATGGTTGATGTAAGTTATTTTGTAGGATCACAAGCATCATTTCATCCTTGGAAAAGATTTGGAAGGTCATAGTAATCACTGAGATACTTGCATTGGTCTTCTTATTCCCGGATCTAGATTTCTGGAACTCCTTTTTAGCAAAGAAAATTAAATTTCTGCTATTCTTTCGAGCATGCTAATGAGTTTCAATCAATTTGGTTCCACTTGCATTAAATCAAAAAAATAGTCTATTTAATAATAAAAGCTACCCCATTTCATTTTCACTTGATTAGGTTAGACATTTGATAGATTTACTAGCTCACTAGTTCTTGAATTTCTCGATTTTAGACTAGTAATTTTCCGTTATTTAATAAATCTTTCCCATGTATAGATGAATTTATGGATAGATGTAGAAAATAATGTGTGTTGTTGTAGGAGATTCTACATTGTAGGGAGACCTCATCTCATTTGCCTCATCCAAGCCTCATCCACCCATGTTGCCAAAATCCACTAAAATCTCAATCCAAATTCTTGTTTTATAAGTAAAAATTGCCATTTTCATTGAGAAAATCTACCCATCTTGAAGCCCTTGCTTGCATTTTGGGTAGTTTCCACCACCTCCATGCCTTATTATTACAGTATCCACCTTTCCCAAGCTCCATTCCACCTTCTATACCACTTCCTAAGCTTTTGGTCTGTTCTTGTAATAAAACAGGGTATCTTGTTGGAACTAGTACATCCTATAGACATCCTGTAGGAAATCCTGTAGCAGTCTGTTTTGAGCCCGAATTGAGAAAAATCATCATTTAAGCTAGGATTATACCTTTATTTTACCTCCAAGCCATCAAAACCATTGTACCCCTCTTCCTCCAAACCTGTCTCCCCTACCAAAGAACAGGGAAAGATTAACATTTGCATTTATAAAATGAAAAGATAAAGAAAAATAGTTCTTTTTATTTCTTATTTAGCACATGCATGCAACAGTTAATACTCCCTCGATAAAATTCCATGCTCAGTTAGTTTAAATCATCACATGTGATAAATAGGGTTGAATTAGGTTTCTTTTACATTTATTTCATGATATTTATGCAACTAGAATATGTTTCTTTCCTTGTACTTTATTTCTTGCAATAGGTTAGGGTTTTTATTTCGAGCAGTTCATTTTCTGCAATTAGTTTAGGATTTAATTTCAGTACATGCACTCTGTTACATCATCACAACAAAAAAAGGACACATTGTATGCTACACATATAGTGATGATACCTCTTAAGTTTGTATGAAATCCAGGTTGATAATTAAATTCGGTAGCCTTGGGAGTTGCAGCATTCTTGTTGCAATACCAAGCCTCATCACTTTTTGGCACCATTGTGGGGGAGCTGCCAAAGTATGCATTGTTTTCTTCCCTATTTGATTCATTTCTTTTTACTTTTTTCAAAAAAAAATTACTTTCATTAGGCATATTTAATTCATATACAAAAGTAGAAAACTGCATTGCATTATAGTTTTCATTCAATCATAAAAACAAAAACAAAAGAAAAATTCTCCAACACCAACTCAGCTCTGCTCCCCCCCCACCATTTGATCACATGGTGCAATAAGAGCCACGTCACCATTCACTTTTGCAAGGAGAAGAAGAAGATTGCAAAGAATGTAGAAGAAATGGATGGATATGATCACAATGAGGAAGATCTTCTCAGATTTGCCATTCAAGATACTTATGTTAGTGTGCACATGAAGAACATCCCTCCATCGTTTCTTCCAAAATTTCATGGTCTAAGGTCAGAGGATCCGTAACATTTTCTCTTTGAATTTGAAATTTTTTGTATATCTTATGGTTACTTACTAAAAACTCAAAAACTAAGATTGTTTTCGGCAACATTGAAGGATATAGCTCTTAAATAGTTCATGAGTTTAGGGAGTAATTCAATAAGATCATGGAATGATATGCAAAATATATTTCTAGAAAAATATAAATATCACGATCTTAAAGAAGAAATATTTATAATGAATCAAAAGGAAGTTGAGAGTTTAGAGGATCTAATAAATAGGTTCACGTATAATGTTAAGAGGACAAAACTACATAATTTAGGATCCGACACACTAAAAACCCTCTTACTTAGAACAATTAGGGATGAATGGATTGATCTCCTTGATCTCATGAGTAAAGGTGATGTATACCAATTATCATTAGAAGAAATGTGTGAAACATGCAAACACATATCAAAATGAAGGGCAAGAGTAAGTCAATCAACATCAAGATTGGTAAGTTAAGCTAAACATGAAAATTTGCTTCATAACTTTAAAACATAAATTCTTAGCAATCTAAGTGAACAAGTAGAAATGTTAAGAGTACAAAATGAACAAAGAGAAGATGTTCATATTCGTGTTGTCCATGTAGAATCACATGATGTTAAATGTTTCTCCCCATTACCAATTTTGTAGGAAGTTCATGAAGATAACAATGGAGTAAGTCAATTGCCAATGCAGCTATGTTATGTAGCTCCAAGAGGACCATGGTAGCCTATTCAACCAGATATGATTCAAGAACGTAATTCACAATTTCAATCTTATGCACATCCATCTCAAATTAATTGGAACACACCCTTTCCTTGGCAACATTAACCATCTCCACCCCAAAACCAATCTTGGCAACAAGGTTGGAAATGAAATTATCAGAGGAATCCAAAATATCCTCTATATTTTCCTTAATATCCTCCATACCCAACTCCATGTTATCCCTACCATTCACCTCCACCAAAACCATGACCCCAACAACATCCATCTCAAATATACACTCCCACTCAACTACATGTACCACCATTTCCAAACCCACAGAATGAGGTAGATCAACCCACTTACAATGCTGAGGTACAACACTTCCAAATATCTCCTTTCGAACTCAATGGTATTCATCTCAGCACAGGGAGAATATTCAAAAACGGAGATTCTCTTGATGCCATTGAAGGACAACATGCATAAAAGGAAAATTAAAATAAGAAGATCAAAGAATCATGGGTTGCACTTGATGAAGAGAAGACAACAAAATCAGAGATTGAGAAATATCCCTCATGGTTACCATCGCATCCTCCATGTGTTCAAGAGAACAATAAGAAAAAATACGAATATTTTAAGGTCATGGTAGAAGAAGACATGAAGAATGATCCAGAGAAGCAAGAAAACCAAGGGCATCAAAGTTATATTGAGGTTTGGTTCTAGAAAATCAACAAAATGGAGCATCACTCTCTTCTTCAACTATGCTTGATCCTTTCAAAGTCAAATCATTTGGTCTCTAAAACCCAGGGACATGTCAAATCATATATTACAAGCCTACACATCAATTGTTTTGTCACCTTAATGTGCACATGGCTCCATTGGAAGTATTCTTATACTTGAAAGTGATCTTGTTTTTCAAATAGAGTAGGGTAGAAGAAATAAAAAAAATGAAAAATAAGAAGGAAAAAATAAAATCTCAGGTGAAAATCACCTTTGAGGTGCCTAAGATTGACTCATTGATTGAAAACCTCCATGAGGAAGTCAATGGGTTGGAAAAAAGAGAAAAAAGAAAAGATTCTAGGTGAAAACCTCCTTTAAGGCGCCTAGGCAAACCTACTAGTTGAAAACCTCATTGAGGTGGCTAGTAGGCCTAGAATAAAAAAAAAAAGAGAAAAAATTAAAAAATATGTGCTCCATGTATCTCTCTTATGAATGTAGGTGTCCTCTAACATCTGTAAGCAAAAAAAATAAGTTGGCACCAACAAAATAAAAAATAGGTCAAACCTAGTCAAAAGAAGTCAAATTTTGACTTTCTCCTCCTTTGCTCAAATGCTCCAATATGACCAAAGCCATGCAAATCGATCACCCTCATATAATTCCACCATCCACTCATCATGTCCAAGCTTCTACCACTCATTTTCCTTGTTTTCCTAAAAAACTATATGAATGCTATGTTTTACTACATGAAACAGAAATACATAGAGAAAAACGCTATTTTTTCCATAGCTTGCAAACCATGCATCCATTTGCAAATTTGTTTTAGGGGGGAATGCATATGGATGATTGTAACATGCTCAAGTGATTTCAGCAAATTCCAGTGCACAATTTTCAAAAAATCGACCTCTATAACCTACAACAATTTTCGAATTTTCATTATATTCGTGTATCCATTTAAAAGTTTGTTTCATGGGGAGATGCATATGGATGATGGTAACATATCCAAGAAATTTCAGCAAATTCTAGTTCACGGTTTCTAGGAAATTAGCTTCCATCACCTTCAGCCATTTTTATTTTTTCTCGAGATTCGTGTATCCATTGGCTAAGGTTTTTTTATGGGGAGGTGCATAATGATGATGGAAACATGCTCAAAAAATTTTAGGTCAATGCATTCTACTATTTGGGAGATATGGACAAAAAAATCTACTACAAGAGGTTGTCCTGAATTACTACAAGATCTCTACAGGAAGCCCAAGAAGAAGCTACAAGAGGCAATATGATGGAGAAATGGGTCAAAAGGTCAAGTATTCTTTAGGGAAGGTTGATATAGGTCCCCTAACACCTGCACATCAACAAGAAGAAAACCCATCAGCAAAATGAGATCAACAAAAAAGAAAAAGGTAGTCAAGAGGATGTACCTAAGTCATTAGCAACACAACGACATCAATTCAATTATAGCATGCATGTTTCTCCAACAACCATCAGGTAGGTACTGGTATGAGATATTATTGACCTCTTCTCTTGAGCATATTATAGTTAGAAGTTTTGTTTTCAATGCATGACATATGATGTTTTATAAGTTAAGGATGGGTCAACAGTCTTAACCACCTTTAACTAGTTAATTCTAGCTCACTCATTCACTCATGCAATGTGGAAAAGTCAAATTATGAAGGGTGATGATTTCAAGGAATGGGGACAACAATTAAAATAATTTCTTTTGCAACGGCCAAGTCACCACTCCAAGCCCTCCTTCCACTAGATATTCACAATCTATCCATCATTCATCCATCCTATTTCTTAATTTCATGAACAAACCCTACACTTTGTCTCATCCTGAAAATTTCTTGAAAAAAAAAAACAAACAAAGCATCCTCTCCATTTCACAAACCTAAACTACTCCCTCTAAGCCCTAGCATCATCCTCCAAACCCTTTACGTCATTTCTCATCACTCCCATATAGTTAAAAGACTCTAGAAGAGAAAGAATGGCTACTACAAGAAGACAGAATGTTGCTACAAGAAGGAAGAAAGGAAAAAAATGTGCTAAAACCCAAAAAGACATTTTGAAGGTTTTAGAGGTGTCCAAATGGTGGAACAAGGTAGAAGAAGGTTAGAAAAGGATGTGAAAGACCTTGTGAAACTGGAAAATATTCAAGAAACCATCTTGAATAAGGGGATGAAGGCAAGCTAATGGTCTCAAGAAACAAGGATTCTCTCTATGCACAAATAGATTTTTGGGCTTGTCCTTTGAAGAACTTACAACTAAGATTCTTAAGAGAAAGGACTTAGGAATTCACAAGAGAGAGGCCACCAGGTCCACGAATGAGGCACAATGAGGTCACTAAGTTGCTCAGAGGATGAGCAACACTTTTAGCAAGGGGTATGGCGGACCTCTAATTAGACATAAATTAAGGCCCATGTCTCTAAAGTAAACATAAATCAAGGCCCATTTGACCATCCTTCAACACATTAAACCCCTTTTTCTCATTATATAGTGTATTTTTAACTTTAATATGCTCATTAGGAAGGTTTATGAATAATTGCATATTTGTGCCTAGTATTATCTTTTTTATGGAATATTATGAGAATATTGAGTAGATTATGAATATTTGGAGGAGGAGATAATTTAGGGACTTTCTCCCTACTATAGGATGATCAATATTAAATAATAAATCAACAATATATTATGGAATTATGGCATAGATTGTGGAACTCCAATGATTGAGAAAATCTATGAATGTGTTCCCTCCCATTTAATGCAAATTCCTAATATTGGGAACCATATCTACTAATCAAGGGATTTTGGTGGGGAGATCTTCCACCTTTCATAGGTAATGATTCCTAATCAGTTTGTATAAGTACCAAGTCGAATTTGTCTCTAGGAGAGATATTATTAGTCTCCTCGTGGAAAGAACTTATATTTTTGCAGCTCCATTGTATTTTATTGCAGGGATGTAATTGTATTCATGGAAATAATGAAGATTGGTGTCATGTTAAGCTTCTAAGTCTTGATATTATCCAAAGGAATTTGAGTTTCCTTGGGCTTGGCCATCCCAAGAGCCTCAAAGCCCTTTTGTATCATTTGTTTTTATTTTTTTCACTTCTTAGTCACATGCATCTCTTATTCTTGTTTCTTTCTATTTTTGCATTTAGTATTAATGATTTCTTGTTTTAGGATTGGGTTAAATGGTTGATGTAAGTTCTTTTGTAGGATCACAAGCATAATTTCATCATTGGAAAATATTTGGAAGGTCATAGTAATCATTGAGATACTTGGATTAGTCTTATTATTCCCTCATCTAGATTTCTAGAACTCCTTGTAGCAAAGAACAATAAATTTCTACTATTTTTAGAGCATGCTAACGAGCTTCAATCAAGTTGGTTCCACTTTAATAACAAAAAAAATATATTTAATAAAAAAATTTACCCCATTGTATTTTCACTTGATTAGGTTAGGAATTGGATATATTTACTAGCTCACTAGTTCTCAAATTTCTCGATGTTAGACTAGTAATTTTTCGTTATTTAATAAATCTTTCCCATGTATAGATGAATTTGTGGGCAGATGCAAACAATAATGTGTGTTGTTGTAGGAGTTTCTACATTGTAGTGAGACATCATCTCATTTGCCTCATCCAAGCCTCGTCCGCCCATGTTGCCAAAATCTACTAAAATCTCAATCTGAATTCTTGTTTTATAAGCAAAAATTTCCATTTCTATTGAGCAAATCTACCCATCTTGAAGTGCTTGCTTGAGTTCTGGGTAGTTTCCACTACCTCCATGCCTTATTCTTCAATTATCCACCTTTCCCAAACTCCATTCCACCTTCTAGACCACTTCCTAAGCTTTCAATCTGTTATTGTAATAAAACAAGGGATCCTATAGGAACTAGTACATCTAGTAGACATCCTGTAGGAAATCCTGTAGCAGCCTATTTAGAGCCTGAATTGAGAAAAATCATCATTTAAGCTAGGATTAGGCCTCTACTTGACCTCCAAGGCATCAAAACCATTGTACCTCTCCTCCTCCACACCTGTCTCCCCTGCCAAAGAGCAAGGAAATATTAGCATTTTCATTTATAAAATGAAAAGATAAAGAAAAATGGTTCTTTGTATTTCTTAATTAGCACATGCATGTAGAAATTAATACTCCCTAGATCAGATTCCATACTTAGTTAGTTTAAATCATCACATGTGATAAATATGCTTGAGTTAGGTTTCTTTTACTTTTAGTTCATGATCTTTATGCAATTAGAATATGTTTCTTTCCTTGAACTTTATTTCTTGCAATAGGTTAGGGTTTCCATTTCAAGCAGTTCATTTTCTACAATTAGTTTAGGATTTGATTTCAATACATGCACTCCATTACATCATGACAGTAAAGGAAGGACACATTGTATGTTGCATATATAGTGTTGATACCTCTTAAGTTTGTATGAACCCAGGGTTGATAATTAAAGTCGGTAGCCTTGGGAGATGCCGCATTCTTGTTGCAATACCAAGGCTAATCAATGTTATCACACTAAACAAACATATGAATCCACTACTATAAGAATCATTAAAGGGAATTCAGTTTCACAAGTACTTACCAATTGAAAGCATCAAATTGAAAAAGCACTCACCAGAAGAAATAGCTCAGCCACTACCAAGCTTGCTTGCTAGATTTCCTCCCAAGAATCCTTATTTCCAAAACCACCAAACCATATTCTACTTCCATTTCCACCCCACCTCCAACTACTTCCCTCTTTTTTATCTCCCCATCCCATCTATGAGATGCATATTTCTGTCCACTAAGGGCATCTTCTAAAGCTTTATAAGAAGCATCCTGTAGGGAAGATCAAATTTATTTATTTAGACAATTTTTATATTGTTGATCAAGGAAACACCGCTAGATCTTTTTGCCTTGACCAGTTTAAGAAATATTTTTCAGTTTCAAGAAATTGTGGACCATTATAAACTTTTTACTAGATATAATATTCGATTATGTTCTGTGAAGCAGAACTTGTTGAGTATGACATGGACTCATGAGTCATACTAGCCTTAGTGCCACCTAAGCTTAGGTTGGGCCTCCCTTAAACCAAAGGGAAGATGTTTGAAGGGATACTCAAAGAAGGACCCTCACTAAATCAAGGGGTAGGGGAAGGTCCTGATATGCCACCCTTTCACTATCAAATTTACCAGTTTCATCAACAGTGACGACCATAAGTAAAGAAAGAGTAAGTGAGTGAGGTGAATAGGGAGGTGGCTAGCAGACAAGCACAACCACCTAGCCACTCAATGGTTAAGGTAAAATCCTCTAATAAGAAACATGGGTAATACAAAACCATAAAATAACACACACGGTCAACCAATAAAAGCTGGAGGGTTAGAAGGATTGGCATACCTGAACCAAAGAGACAATGACAATGTAATTTTTTTATTATAAACTCGACTATTCATGTTCAAGAATAATATCCAAATAAGGTGGGAAATTAAACTGATGAATTAACACCTAGAAGTTCCTTAACAATACAATAAACTATGAATAACCTGCACTATGGTCTTTTATATTCTTGGAAGAATGTAATACTTACTAGCAATGTAGCTACTAGAGTAGAGAATGTCAAGTTCGATGAGATCATAGGTTAGTTACTACAAAAAAATACACGAAGAATAACTTTCCAAATAAACACTGATTCACAAGTTATAATGAGTAGGGATTACTCTAAGGAATGAAATAATAAGAGATCTAACACATGGGAAGAAACATGAGTTGATTTGTTGAATGTGCCATCAAAGGAATATGATGTGGGTTATATATCTACAACTTTATTCTTCCGAGGAGAGACAAATAAAACAATTCAAACATTATTGTTGATGCAATAAGTAAACAAATTACTTTGTTGGAAACTATGTCAATAAAGGTAGTTGGCTTTGAAGCTATAAAAAAATTGTATGAGTATGATAATAGTTTTTAGAGGCAAGGAGAGCATGTAAGTAATCATTGATGGGAGATCAAACATCCTACAGGATTATTTTTCAAGAAACATTTTTATTTATATATATAAAAATAACAGTTTTTTGTGCCAAGAAGTTCCATTAGTGACAATTTAATGTAGAATTTGGGAACAATATTGTGGGGGATTTAATGAGCGTTTCAAAAGCGAAAAAAACCCATGCATTTTGAAAGAAAACAATTTTTGGCTACGCGTAATGAGAGATGTGATAAGATATGTGTAAATATGCAACATTTACCAATTGGGAAAATCGAGAAGTCAAAATACTTAACTGTATAGTCTATTAGTTGTGCCCTACTTTTCATGAACGTATTGTGAATGGGTTCTTGAATTTGATTGATTGGCATCCAAGAATATCATGAGAATGCATTAATGTATGACCTATCTCTTGAATATGTTCATATCATGTCCTTATCACAATTCATATTCATGTCCGTACCCATAGACATCACTCAAGTCCTTATATGTCTAACATTCTCACATAGGAAGCTATTTATTTTTCAACTCTTTCGATGGATCCAATGTCTAGCATCAATCTGTTGCAGTGTATCAATCACGAGTTTAGAGTCAAGAACTAATTAAAAACCACATATTGGCTTCATATTACACAAGCAAACAATCTTGTTAACCCCACCAATTTCCTACAACAATATTTCAAGATATTCATGAAGCATGAGACAAAAATTCAGATCTACTGTCGTCAATCAATGTACTCATTATAAATCACTAATTGATACCCTTCTTTCCATTCCCAATATCCAATTAGCTCAATCCACATCATACTTTCTTGAAGTGTTCATTGGCTAATTCTAGTTTGTATTGATTACCTTATTCTCCTGAATGCAATGGACAACTTCTAAAAATATGTTCTTAACTTGGATTTTGGATCTTCAATCTTCAAAATATATTTCTAAGGGAAGTATTTCTCTGCTAATCTACCATTGGATACCAATGGATTGTTTTCCTTGCCTTTTATATGGCATCAAACAATTGTCCATCCACTATGCTAGTCTAGCTACATTCTTCTTCTTCTCTTAAATTTGGATGTAGTAATTGATTGGGGCTACTCATTTTTGTGGTTACAACATATTGAAAATACATTTAGAAGGGAAAGATTTGGATATTGTACTCTCAATCTAATCTCATTATGTGTCCACTGTAAGTAGGACAAAAGGCCACAATTCACGTGTTAAGTATCTTCCACGTCATAAAAAATGTGCATGAAAGAAGTGCTATCTCAATTTAGTGTAGAGAGTAGTTTACTAAAGCCATTTAAACTGCTCCACCTATAGAAAATTTGAAAAAACTGATATACTACTCTAAAGGATTGGAAAAAGAGATAACTAATCAAAGTAGTTTTGAATCCTCCCCCATGGATAGTGTTGGGATGACATGGCTAAAAAGGCATGAGTAGAAAGAAATATGGGCATGCATTATAGATGAAATCACTATTTACAAAATCCAGTGATAGGAAGAAGCAATCCATCTCTATGACACATAAAGGTTAATGATTAAAAATTGGCATCTGGAAGACTAAATCAAGCTTCCATTCTGCTCAAGAATACCATTGACTTAGCATACACTTGGTGCTTTAAAGAGCACTCTAGCTATTCTGAAAGTCATCATTATGATTGAAGCAATAAAAAAAAAGACTTACACTTGGAACTGGTTGCTAAACTAATTTAAAGCACAAATAATCAAGGTGCTAGATGGTTAAGGAAGTTTGACCCTGTTGGAGAAGTTTGTTGGAGAAGAGCACCTTACATAACATCCTGACTTTGTAATTATGTACCTATACACATGTCGAGACACACTTTTATGATAACTTTAGTATACCATCCTACATGAGCACAATATCAATATTCTTAATGAAGGCATCAAAAACTACATTAATGTAATGTTCCAAACTTAAATAAACAATGATATTCAAAGAAAAAATGATTTATAGCACATAAATTATAAACAATAAGTAAATGCTCATAAAAACTCCAAAAGTAAGAACCAGCTAAGCCATTTATTAATCAATGGATAAAGTACAATAGTATGGAGGAGTGAACCTCGACTTGCCTCAATGGAAAGAGTGACAAAATCTAGGTGATAATACAATGATCTCAAATGTTGGAAATGACTGCTCCTCTAATGATCTTTGCTGCATAAAAAACTACACTGCTGGTTGAAAAGGGACTATAAGAAACTCCACCTCTGATGCTCAAAAAATGCTCCAAATTTAACCTCAAGCTCCTTGACCAAAACCCAAAAAAACTAGGAAATAGTTTGGCCTATCTCCGAGTCAAAGTTGAACCCACAAAATGGTGTGAATTGCCCACCTAACTAGAAATTCACCCTATTATAAGAATTAGAGTTTTAGGCCCGAATATCATTTGGAAATTTTAGAAATTTTAACCACGGACTCCTCTCAGAAAACCAGAAAAACCCGCCAAGGAATTTGGCTAGTTTGGACATCTGAAATTCGACACCCTTGGAGCCTAGCTTCAACTACAACTACAAAACTTGACCTACTAGAATCTACATGTAAATCCTCCTAGAAATGGGCCCAAAGTGCTTGAGTAACCTCTATTATCAATCCCCAAACTTCCTAGATGGGATTCCATCCTATGGCACCTGCATCCTTAGCTCCACAAAATTGTTGGATTGACCCTCTACATTGTCCCCAAGCCTAGTAATTCGAACTATCGGGATGCTGGATCTACTGGCTCCAAAAATCACAAGGGAGGTTGGCCCTTTGCTTCTCTCCCAATCGTATAACTCTCTTAGAAAATTCTTGATCACTGATAGCTCCAAACTCCCCCTGCGTATTCTCCAACTAAATAGAAATACACACTCCTTGTTGTGGTTGAATGGTAGTGTTGTAACACACTCCCAGAACTCCCGAAATACTTATGGATCTACCTATTTAGGGTGGGCATGGATGGTCCCCTGAAGTATATTTTGAATCTCCCACTTGAGAGATTCGTAGCTAAATAGCTTGTTGACATAGCTAAACAACAGAGCAAAGAGTCAAGTAATTTTGATTACAAGGTGTAAGAATGAAGCCAAATGAGATCTCCCTCCTCATTTTATCTTTTTGGGTCTTCCTTTTCTCATGTGGGCCCTTCCGTCTAGCACTTCGAATTCCCTCCAATCCATTCAAATGGCCTAGTTCAAATTTCCTCGTAAGTCCTTAAGTCGAAAATGTTGGGTTCTTTCCCTTAAACCAAAATTGTGCAAAAATGTGTGGAAACACCCTGTTACAAATTTGTTTGAGAAAGGATATGACAGTACTCCCCTCCCAAATGTTGCTTGCCCTCAAGCAACCTCAAGTTTGGGTGCTCCAAAATGTGCTCACCCTCCCAGGTGGCACCCTTATCTAGCAAGCTCTTTCAATGCACCAAAAATCACTTATCCTCAAGCAATGCATGAGAAAGCATCCTCTCTAATTGTTGCTCCCCACTATCACAGCAAAATGTGCCAAGGTCCCGGATGTGCCACTAGATCATGCCTAACCTCTACACTATACTGATATGAAAGAATCCTTGAATACCAAGATCCTAGACAATCCTGTCCAACATGAAGCTCCCCTCTCTCCACTCACTATCCTGTCTGGTGAAAGTACCAGAAGTCCATTGCTCCATCTGTGACTCACTAAAGCCAAATCGAAGATTTGTATGATCTCCCCCAACAGTAGTCAGTGCATCCCTAAAGTTTATTAAGTTGTGAAGAGTTGTGATGCCCCAGTTCCTTGCTAGTCCTAGAGTGGTGCCACCATGTTGACGCTGCACTACTCTGACTACGTCATACTCCCCATTGTGCGTAGTTAATATCCTCCTCTCGTGGAACTCAATGGTGGAATACTGAAAGAAACAAGACACATCCTACCTAGGCATCTCCATGGTGGCAA
Source organism: Pinus taeda (assembly GCA_000404065.3). Classification (NCBI taxonomy): domain Eukaryota; kingdom Viridiplantae; phylum Streptophyta; class Pinopsida; order Pinales; family Pinaceae; genus Pinus; species Pinus taeda. The sequence goes on from APFE030096726.1 coordinate 276,644, forward strand.
GGCCTACTCGTCCAAATATAACTCTGAACCTATGCAGCAACAGAGAATGTCTACCTCCCCATATGATGAAACCCTTTATGAACCCCCATGTGTCATCCCAAGAGCGAACAATATCACTCTCTGCCATGACTCTGCTCATCATGAGTGATCTATCGATCAACTGAATCCCTGCATCCCATAGCGAGACCTGCTGCAACATAGTCATGTCAACTGATGGAATCACTCTGGCCATTGTATCTAGTCTCTGCATGAGATCCCTGTATAGGCTCCATATATCATGGGCTAATCTGATGCTTGCTAATCTTCCCTATGCCTGCTACTATGTAGTATTGTTGATCGCTAGAAGCCACATGTGCCAAAGAGCTACCCCATGAATGCAACCAAAAGATGCGTATCTATAATCGTAATCATCTCAGGGTATATTAATCCCTCCTATCCCTGCCAACCATATCCACTAAGTTTTTCATCTACCCTCTCGATAATGTGCCAATACAATGTCTCGAGCTCGGAAACCCACTGGAATACTACCTCAATCATACATGGTAACCTATGTTCATGTAGGATCCCGACATGCCCTATGGAAAGGGTGGCACATGTCTCCCCCGTGACCAAATCTCGAGGTGTAGGCTTAGTGATGATTACCCCATGCCACCCCATCAGAAGATCACCTCATCTCCCAACCTATGGTTGTCAACTCGTGCACTGACCCTGCTCCTCTACTGTAGAATATCTATCGTGTCCTTAAGGCACTAAATCTCATAGCGTCGTCTTAAAAAAATCCCCCAAGTCCTGCTATCCACATTATGGGTCTGGATAGAACACAACAAGGCTCCCCTCAACTGGATGTGGTGACAACGAATGGACGATATGTGGGTTTCGATGGGTATGATCAATAACCCATGTGGAAGCTCTTGGCCTATCTCGTGACCGATCTTCTCTCCCAACCTGGGTATGTCCACCCCAATGACATGCTTGACATCCTTGTCAAGGAATCTCCTTGATATTAGTACTCCCTCTGTCTGTAGTGAATGCAGCACACTATTGCATATAAGCATGCATCTGCATGTCTTCTGGCATACAATTGCACCCAATCACACATCTCCATGCACCGTCAAACCCTACTACATGTTGTTGTATGATCTCGGATCAACTGGTATCTCTCCTGTATTGATGTTCCTGTCACTCTATGAGGGAATGTGCCAAGATGTGAACCTCTCCTCCTACACCATGATGCAACCCTGCACACCAATGCGCACCATTGCACACCTCCATGCTCCTTCGCATATTGTTGTGCACCACTACATACCCATATACACCCCTGGATATCAAGGTCTATGATCTGAAAATGAGATATTAGATTAATATTAAGGTATTACAGACTTATCTGCATGGATTTGCCTACATTACTTAGTGTAACAGATTGATAAGATTACGAATAATGTAGATAATGAGCAGTAAAGAAGCATAATAGACACACACATAACACAACAAAATAATCAAGGAGTTCACCCAATACTCTTGGGCTACGTCTGCTGGTCTAGCCTTCAGTGGTGACCTCTCTATTATGTCTCTAAAAGCAGAGTTTTACAATAGTGAGCACAATTTGAGTCTCAACACAGCATATACAAAACAACAAGGTTTGCTTGAATCCCTCAAGTCTCTATGAATACATAGACTCTTCCTACTAACTCTCTATCTCTGTCTTCTCTCTGTCTCAGCACTACCTGCCTCTGTCTCTATCATTCTGTGGATTTAAAGCCAATCAGCGTTGTATGTTTGTTTCCCCTTCTCGGGCTGTCTAGCTCCCGGCCTCTGTTAGCTCAAGTCCCCTTCTGAGTGTTAAAAATTATTGCATAACATCTTTAGGGAAGGTGGCCACCTGTTCTGCAACGGAAGGGACCATCGGGCCTTTGAAATCCCCAAAAATAGTGTTCTCTATTTACACAGAGAAATAAGCTAAAACACAGGAAAAATCTGCCAAATCACTGTTCATCGGACTTAAAATATTCATAAATGTGCACTATATTCCTATCAGGTCCACCTTTAATCGCTATATCATATTGCAAATGCCCATGTTTCATGGTTTCCCCTTTGTATTTAGAAAATATGTTAAAACACTGAAAATGCCGCAAAATGGCTCATATCGGACTTGAAATAATATAATATCACATTCATAAATCTCGTTGTGTCCAGTTTCATCGCATCGGGCATATTCCCTTTGTATTTCATTTATTTGGCGGAAATGTGAAATACACAGAAAAGTGTCATTTTCCGAATCTCAAAATATATCAAATATCATCTATAACTCCATTAGGTCCAGCTATCGTAAGCCATATTTATATTAGTCATGCTCCTTTGTGTAGCCCCGATGCAATATTGCAATGCAATTGATCACAATCGCATATCGCATAGACCCCTGGGCCATTTGTAAGCGCTCCTCCGTAATCGTCGATTGCAATATTGCAAGTTAACTCAGGCCATCGATCTATGCACTTGATCAATGGTTCTTTTTGACCTGCACTGATCGCAATCACAATTGTCATATGTTAGGCTTCGATATCCTCTAGCGGCCACCACTAATTGTGATATGCTAATCGGATCTGGACCGTTGATAGGCCAGATCCGACAGCTCCTGTGCAAAGTTGGTTTGACCTCTGATAAGCTTGATTTTACTATTTTCTTCATGTTTTTGCCTCCTAATAGTGTTATCGGCCATTCTTAAAGGTTCTCCTTTCGCAAAAATTTTTGGATTTTGAAGACTTAGAGGGTGATTTGGATCCATTTTGGATCACGCCTTCCCACTGAAAAAGCTTTTGGACCACCAAAAGTTGGTTTTTAAGAATTGATCAAGTGAGGATATAGCTTCCTCACTTGTCCAACCACTATCCATCATGCACTGCTTGGTTTTTAACCTTTGAGTCCAATTCTGAGGTACTCAACATCCCCTTTGTGTGTAGTTCTCACCTTCTTGTCCAGAACTGTATCCTCCTACAACTTATTGAGATATTCAAGCAACAAATCATCAGTAGAAGGCAATTTAATTTGCTCTTCAGGATATTCAATTAATGAAGGTTCAAACAACCTCAATCTTTTTGCATTAGTTGTGCATGTAAGCTAGCAAATCAAGGTGAAAATCATTCTCACCAATTTTCTCAAGTATATTGCAAGACCCATACCTTATTGGCTTTAGCTTCTTACCTTCACCTTGCATTCTATCTTTATTGATGTACAACTAGACTTGATCACCACATTGGAAGCTATGCTCAATTCGATGCTTGTCATGCCTTGCCTTGTACTGGCCCTGGCTCTTTTCCAACTATTCTTGCACTGCCTAGTGAATTTCTTGGATCTTTTCAATGAACTTGGTTGTTTTGTCCACATCATTGTGTCCATCAACCGTTATGTCTTTTCTAAAGACAAAATCCAAGGGAGACTTTGGTGTAAAACCAAAACAAGTCTGAAAAGGAGATCTTTGTGTAGAAGAGTGCTTGGCGCGGTTGTAAGCATGTTGCACATAACATAAATGCTCATCCCAAAGCTTGTGATGCTTGCTGCAATAGCCCCTGAAGAACGGGATCACTATCCTATTGACTTCCTCTGTTTGGCCATCTATTTATGGATGAAAGGTTGTGCTCTTCTTCATTCTGGTGTCCATCAATTCCCATCGACTTGACCAAAACTTCCTAACAAATCGGGAATCTCAATTAGATATAATGGAAGTGGGTAACCCAAAATGAACCCAGACATGCTGCAAGAACAACTTCGTTGTTTGTTCAACTATAACCTGCTTGTTACAACGTATTAAAATACACATTTTGTTGAACCTGTCCACAATAACATATTGATCCAGGTATAATGACAGCTCAAGGCCTTGACTGATCCAGATTTAAACAGGAACGCAATAGATTACAGAGATAACCATATATATAGAGATGCGATAACCATAAATAAAGAGATGCAGCGGAAATAACACTTCATTTCATTAATGGAAAATACCGAAATATGCTTACAACCAGAATTGGAAATAAACCAGCGAGGACGATGGTAGCTTATCTCTGGGAAGAGATGTGCGGCTA